>WAAG01030836.1:102015-127544 GCA_013390105.1 Tichodroma muraria
CCTTCCCTTCCCTTCCCTTCCCAGCATTTCTCCCCCAGGTGTAATCTCCAGGCTGGCAGAACCAGACTGGATTTGTGGGTATTAAATGAGGATTCCCCAGCCAGCTCCCTCAGCTTTGATTTTGGGATCCTCATTAATTCCTGGGCCCAATTAGAGCCCTGAATACCTCCCAGTGCTGCCTTTGATCACCCAGCAGCCTCCAGTTTGCTGCACATCTCCAAAGTTTCGTTCTCTCCAGGCTGCTTCTCCCTTTCCCCCCAGCACCTTGGTGCTTTCTGGATTTCCACAGCGCTGTCTCAGCCTCTTCCCTCTTTTCCATCCAGAGAAGCTGTGGCTGCCCCTCGATCCCTGGCAGTGCCCAAGGCCAGGGCTTGGAGCACCCTGGGATAGTGGGAGGTGTCCCTGTCCATGGCAGGGGGTGGCACTGGATGGGCTTTGAGGTCCCTTCCAACCCAATCCATTCTATGACTCCTTGATTCCATAATTCCCCTCCAGCTCTGTGCCTCCACTTCCACATGCTTATCCTGGCAAAGAGACCAGTGAGGGGTCCCAGGAGATTCCTCTGCTCAGAGCCAATCCCAAACCACTGGCCCAAATCTCATTCACAGACTGTCCCAGGCAGGTCTGTAGCACCAGGGACACCTCTCTGGGAAGGGACAGCCCCTCTGCTGGGAAGGGAAGCAACTGGGTGCCCAGAGGGAAGATAAGGAACTGAAGACCCTCCTGGAAAAAATATCAGAATTTTTGCAGGATCTGGAGGGAAAATTCTCAGTTATCACTTGCAGGTGATCATGTTCTAAAAAGTCCATTTTAAAGATCAGCATGATGCCAGGATGTCCAGTGACAATTCTGCAGCCATCCAGGAAAAAATGAGGTTGGAGAAACAAATGGTTTCCGATGTGTTTTCTTGGGGTGTGGACTATGAACAACAACTGTGCTCATCCTCAGTGGCTGCATTACTGAGAGATGAGTGTTTGGTGGCTGATGTCCTCAGAGGGTGCTACAGTGTCCCCATTCCAAATGGATTCCCAGATTTCCCATTCCCAGAGCTCTCATCCACCTCTCCAGCCCCTCCACCTTTCTGTCAGCTCTATATAACCCACCCAGGGCTCCCATTTTCCCTGTGAGGTGTTTTCTCTTGCTATATTGACACAAGTACACGGCCTTATCAGCACTGCCTTCATGGATTTGGTGCAGTAGAAGTCAAAATCCTCAATCTGCTGTCCCAGCAGCATCCCAGAATCCAACAGTATTAAACTCTGGGCTGTCGTGGTCAGGACCACCACTGTTTTGAAATCAGTTTGTGCAACATCTTTCCAGAGTAGTTTGAGATTGCATTGAAATACTCTCAAGGGCCCTTCAGCTGAGGCTTAAGCAGGAATAAAAAGTGCACACCCTGATGTCAGATGAAAGAGAAAGCCCTTTGCCTATGGAAGGGAGGTGTGTAATTGCAGAGACGTGAACTGGATCTGGTTTTAATCCCACTGGGCAGATTGAGCACTGTCAAGTGCAATTTCTAATCTCAGTCCCACTCGGCTGCGTCGGAGTATGGCTGAAGGTGTTTTTCAAGTGTTTAGAAAGCTTTCCAAAGACAACAGTGTCATCTGGAGAACATCAGCTTGCAGGCTGGTTGCTGTGAACGGGACGCTCTTTGAAAAGCCTTCGGTGCTGATGCAAGTCCAGATGGCTTGTGTTGAACCTGGGGCTGGGCCATGTGCAGAACATGCCATGAGGTTCCTGTGGCTCCACCACACTCAGCCTGTGAGAACAGCACAGGAATGCTAGCCCCTCTCCCTGGTCCCACAGGACTTCCCTGACCCACAGATGTGCCCAGATGTGTCTCTAGGTGCAGCCTGCACCGCTCCAGGTGTCCCAGGTCTGTGTGCAGCACTGAGCTTATCCCTGTCCTGGAGCACAACACCAGCAGTCCAGGAGAGCAGGAGCACCATGGGGATGGCTCAGCATGGGAGTGGGATCCTCCAGGGACACCCTTGAGCTTAAGGAGTGTGGGTTCAGGGGGTGCAAAGTGGTGCTCAGTGTCAGCTCAAATGCAGGGAAGAAGGACAGCGTTCTCTGTCCACTTCTCTTTTCCAGTTTCCACTTCCAGGCACACGGAGCTCTCCCCACCTTTCCCTCCACCTTCGCCCCCACAACACCTCAGTGCAAGCCTGGGGGGATCCCATCCACCCACAGCTCCTTCTCCATAGGCAGCGCTGCTCCTGCCCACACCAGTCCTCCTGGACACCCAGCTAGGAGTGGGGTCAGCAGCCACCCCTACATGCTCTAAAACCCAGGGGCTAAGACCCCTGAGGGCATTCTTTGGCTCCCACTGCCCCAGGGAAAGGCTCAGGGGATCAGCATCCTTGGGCTGTGGGGCCAAGGGCTTGATCTGGCTGCACGTCAGCATCACACAGCTGATCCTTGTGTGGAAGAGGATCTGTTTCTCTCCAAACAACTCTGAAGAGGCTTTTTCCTCTGTCCCGCTGATCCTCTCAAAGTCCTTACACTTGGCACAGCCCCGCTATGGTGCGTTCCTGGGTTTCAGTTTTCCTTTTGCTGCTTCTGTAGCTCTTCCAGAGGTGAAGAGGTTTGGAAAAGCTGCGGGTGGAAATGGAAAAGTGCAATGAATACATATCCTAGACACACTGGATTTTTATGGCTCTGAAAAGTGGAGTGGAAGAAAAGAAAAATGGGTGGATATTCCTGTCTGGAAACTTCGAAGCTGCAAGTAACAGGGAGGTGTTTGAGGAGATCAGAAAAACCGCCACAGTGGTGGGGAGTTGTTTCTGACTGCAACGCACAACCTGTCACTTCAGAGAGCTCAGACTCTGGGTCTGGCCAAGAGCAGGGGGGATCAGCTCCGCACACCTGGCATTCTCCCGGAGCAGCAGAGCTCTGCTTTCCAGCCAGGACCTGCATCCAGAGCACGGCAAGTGGAGCGAGGCACAGAGGGGCTCAGATCAGACCTGCTGACCTCTCTGGGCTGGACTGGACATTGGCCCAAGAGCATCGGTCTGCCAGGACACAGCAGCACTCGGCGCCAGCGCAGGGAGCCTCCGGCTGGGATTAACCTCATGTCATCGGAATGCCGACCTGCATTTGGGTACCCGAAATAAATCACTCGCTGGGGAGCAGCTCAATGAGAGACAGATCTTTGCAGCTTCCCTTCCTGTTTACATCTGTTCTGGTATCTCTCCCTACGAGTGTCTGGTCCATGTTTGCAGAGGACAAGGCTCAGAGGAGCACACATGGGCACCAAATGCTGCAGCTGCACAACTCATGGCCAAACTCCTGGGGAAAGACTCCCAGGTGCAGGTGCCAGCACTGCTGTCCCCATGGAAAGGTAGAGAGTGGATGCTCTGGAGCCTCTGACCCCTCTGCTGTATTCAGGCTGAGTGCACAGAGCTACCCCCAGCACCCTTACCCAGATCCCACCAGCCTTTAAGCTGTTTGAGTTTCCCTGAAGCCTCCTGGGAGCAGCACTGAGAAGTGCTGATGGATGGTCAGGAAGCACCCCTGCCCCAGAGTTGCTCCTGTACCCAGATAAGGGACAAGTGACAATGTTGCAGTGCTGGCAGCCACCATCGACTTCCTTGGAGCAGCACCTGGAGCTCCCTACGCCCATCCTGGTGCCACAGCACCATCACTGGGACGGAAATGTTTGGCCATCACCACTGCACCTGGAGCTTCTCCAGCTCCCTCTCCCCACAGGGGTGACCTGGCTGTATCCAAATCCAGCAGCAGTGGTGGGTGGAAGAGCTGGATGTGAGGATGTAGCTGCTGCCATGGAGAACAGCAGAGGCAGGGTTTCCTAATAGAAATTAATTCAATTTTATGAGTAAAACTCTTATATTGCATTAGTGAAGTTAAGACATTCTGTCTCTTTCCTAACAAAATAAACATTTTTGGCAAAGCAAATGAGTGTTTCCTGTCTAAGCTCTGCTTGGCACAGCCCCTGTCCCCAGGAACTACAGCTGGATGCCCAGTAGCATTGTGCTGCCCCTGCTTCTCCTAGGCTGGGGATAACCCAGGCACAGCTTAGCAGGGGTAGAAATGAAGTCCACAGAGCTTTCATCTTTCCCAGAGCCCACATGGCCTCTCCATGGTGCCACTCCCATGGTCCAGCTGGGTCTGACTGAGCTGATTCTTCACCATCTTCCACAGGTGTCTTGCCTTGTCTTTCTTCCAGCATAAGGTGCTGACAGCTAAAAATGTCTCTTTTCCCATCTGTCACAGGACCTGTGTTTGCTGCATTTGTATCGTCAGCTCCAAGAGGAGCCTGTTCCCGTTGCTTGGGTGATGTCCATCCCACGAGTATCCAGGAGGGCCCTGCAGTGGTGGGGCCAGGCTGTCTGCACACAAAGGTGACACCAAGTGGCTGCCAGCTGTCCCTGGGGACTGATCAGCTCTGCTGGGAAGCCCTGGGCCGGGTGGGACACCCAGGGCAGCCCTGGTTCATTGTCCTGCTGTCCCAGGCTCAAGCTGTGTCTCAGGACTCCTGAGGAGGTGGAGGGCTCTGGGAGCACAGACAGGCCCCAGGGCTGAGAAAAGGGGGGCAAAACACACCAGGAAACAAATCCCCTGCTGTGGCTGCTTCTCCTAATGAGGAGCAGGACTTTGCCCAAGCCTGAGGGCACAGAGGGAGGGCTGAGCAGAGCTCCCCTCTCTCTCCCTTCTGAGCTGGGTGGGGAGTCAGGCAGACAATTTAGTGAGCCCCGGGGCAAAGCCCTGCTGGCAGTTGCTCCTCGGAGCCACTTTTCCTAGAAAGCAGTGATGCAGATGGGCACCGCGTGAGCAGCGCTGCCGAGGTCTCTGGCAGGTGATGGGGGTGGGGGGGGACAGGGATGAGCTGCCAGTCCAGGGAGGTCTGACGGGTCTCGCAATCGTCCAGGCTCCGCTGCCTCCAGCCAACACTTGGGCTGGTTGGAAAGTATTTCTGAATGGTTCCCAGCCATGGTTCCCGTTTTGTTCTGTTTAAATTCTTCTTCCAAGACAATCTTGGTCGTAATTGTTCTCAGATTTATGAAACTGGCTCTTCCTGAGACCAGAAAGCACCATTACTGGTTAGGATAGTATTCCTTATCCCTCTCACTCACAGTGAATTCCCTTGAACCACATTTGTGTCTCAGGCTACTGCAGCCTCCCAGGCCAGGCTGAGACCTCATTTGTGTCATCCCTGTGAAGTTCACACAGCCACCACCTCGTGCTGGGCAGAAACCTTTTGGCTTCAGAAATGAACTGGCTTTTGGTGAGCCCCAGGTGGCAGGGAGACCCTCTGGTGGCCCTCTGAGGAGCAGTGGCGTGGAGGTTCTCCTGCATTGCTCTGTGTGCCTGTCCCTCTCCCCAGGAGTGACAAGCCAAGCCCTCTGTGGGCTCCTCTGGCATCAGGGGAAAGGAGCAGAGATCATCTTGGGCATGTCTGAAGGGAGGGTCAGAGCAGGGCCCAGCAGTGGCACCAGAGCCGCGGGCAGGGACTGAGCCCAGCAATTCCCCCTGCACAGGAGGCAGAACTGCCCTGGGCAGTGCCCAGCCCTGAACAGGCTGCCCAGGGAGGGGCTGGAGTGTCCCTCAGCGGGGATATTCCAGAGCCCTCTGGACACAATCCTGTGCCCTGTGCTCTGGGATGGCCCTGCCTGAGCAGGGGAGGGTTGGACTGGTGACCTCTAGTGATTCCTAACAAACTCAGCCATTCTGGGATTGTGTGCAATATCCTGAGCCTTCAGCGATCCCAACCTGAGCTTCCCAGGCTCTGACTACACCAGGAGCAGCTTTCCTTTAAAAGCGCATCCTGCCAGGATCTGGCTGGAGGATCTGGGCTAAACCAGCTGATAAATGGACTGAGGGGTACTTAACTGCTGCCCTTGGTCTCCTCATCACCACACCAAACCAGCCCACTGCTCCTTCAGTGGCTGCCAAGCTCCAGACAGGAGCCTTGAGGGTGGTTCGACCAGAGGCATCAGTGTCCTTCCAGCCAACAGGTGCCAGTGGATATCAGGAATCAGTCCCCACTGTTTGGAGCCCTGTGTCTGCACTGGGCTGGGAGCAAGACCTCCTCCGTCAATCCATGGACACAGAGGTGCCTGGTGTCCCTTGGAGACTCAGGAACAGTTGACCCAGGAGGCTGCCCACGCTCCCCTGCAGCACCATGGATGTGTTCTGTGCATCCGCTGGGACTGCTGCCGTGATTTGTCCATCTGCCCTTCATTTGGCAAATGGGATAGGGAAAAGCTGCATAGAAATAGAGCAGAAAGGTGGGGAAACAGGGACAGAGGCTGGACTATCAGATGGGGAGGAACTGGGAGGGAGGGCAGTAAGAAAATGTGCTGCAGGATGAGCTGTGGCTTGAAGGCAGGTGCTGGAGCTGGTCCAGAGACTGTGGCCTCGCTAATGGAATTTGCTGGAGTGCCAAATGGGAGAGATAACAGACACAGAGAATCACAGACTCATGGAATCACTGAGCTTGAAAAAGCTATCCAGGATTGAGTGCACCCTGTGCCTGATCCCCCACCTTGTCACCAGCCCAGAGCATTGAGTGCCACAGGCCTTCCTTGGGCACTTCTGGGGATGGGGACTCTAAACCTCTCTGGACAGCCCCTGCCAAGGCCTGCCCACCCTTTCCATGGAAAAATTCCTCCTGATGTCCATCCTGAGCCTCCCCGGGCCCAGCCTGAGGCCGTTCCCTCTCCTCCTGTCCCTGTTCCCTGGGAGCAGAGCCCGATCCCCCGGCTGTCCCCTCCTGTCAGGAGCTGTGCAGAGCCAGAAGGGCCCCCTGAGCCTCCTTTGCTCCAGGCTGAGCCCCTTCCCAGCTCCCTCAGCCTCTCCTGGGGCTCCAGCCCCTTCCCAGCTCCATTCCCTGCCCTGGACACGCTCCAGCCCCTCAGGGTCTGCACTGTCCTGATCCTGAGGGGCCGTGAACTGGACACGGAACTTGAGGGGCCTCAGCAGGGCCAGCACAGGGTGACAGTCACTGCCCTGGTCCTGCTGCCACTCTACCTTTGACACAGGCCAACATCATAGGCACAGAGAATGATCAAAATAGCCTGCAAGGGCTGGGCTGGGAGAAATATCAAGGCAAGGTCAGGTATCTGCACAACCCCCCCGAGGTGTCCATGAAAGGTGAAACAGGAACGGAAGAGCAGTGTGGGAACACAGGAGTTGCCACCATGGCCTCGTAAAGGACAATCCCTGTTGGCAGAGTGGTCACAGTGGGGACTGGCTTGTGCCCGTGTTGTCAAGGGGACACTGCCAAGAGCTGGCCTTGCCTCAGCACGGCTCACCCACTGACACTGGGAGGGACTCCATGGGCAGAGGAGGGACAGGTGGGTGGAAGGAGAGCTGGTTTTAGGAGAGAAGCATGAAAATGCTGGGCTTGTTTAGTCTAGGAAAATGAAGGCTGGGAGAGAGCTGGTCTATAAATACATCTGGGAGTAAACAGCAGGAGGGATCAGAGCTATTTAGGCTGGAGGAGTGTGCTGGCAGAGTAGCAGATGGTTATCAGCTGGCCGTCAATGTGGTTACGCTGCAGAGAGAGGAACCAACTCCTCCTTGCTAAGGGCAGCCTCTCCTGGGGTCAGCGAGGGCCAAAACCTACACTGAGCCGAAAACTGTGGCCCAGCAGCCTTGTCAAAAATCATCTTCAGAGGCTTCAGTACCTCCATGTCACCATGGAAGGGGACCCCCTTCGTGGGCTTCTGGGAGAGAGTCACCTGGGCAGCTCTGGGATGCGCTCAGAGCTGAGGTCACAACATGCTCCCGCTGGTGTGAGCCAGGAAGGAGCTGAAGGCTTCAACTCACAGAGCAGCTGTGGTGCACCGGAAACTTCAAAAAGACGTGGTGTAGATCCAGCTTGGCCCTGGCCCAGATTGAAAAAACAAACAAACACGACATTTCTGGTGAACTACAAACCCTGGCACGTGGCCAGAACTGCAAATAGCCCGACTGGTTTCAAGATGGAGCTTGAAAAATTTATGGGGAGGATTTACCCGAGCGGGTGCCTCTGGTAGCAGGAATGGGAATGGGTCCCTCGGGAGCACTTCCCAGGCCGGCATTCGACCTGTGTCTGCAGCCTGGAGCACCAGGCCATGGACACCCTGCCTCGGCCAGGGGAGTGGTGTCCTGGCCACCCTCCTGTGGGACCTCTCTGCTCCCTCCTGCACTGCCCAACCCTGCTCCATGGCCACAGGGACCGCCCTGGGGGATCAATCCTTTGGGAAGCTGAGAGGGAATGAATCCTAGCTGTGCTGCCCGGGAAGGTGATGCTGCAGAAGGATCTCGTAAGCTGATGCTCTAGAGGGGCTCAGGGTCTCTGCACAGCTGTGTGAGGGTGATGCTCAAGGGCACTGTTCATATCAGTCCCACCCTCCTTAGTGCCATTTAATCCTCCACCTCCCTCCTCCATCACTGCTTTGCAGAGCCCAGAGCCTCTTCTATCCTCTTTTCCATCCCTGCATGGTCTGGGATCAAACCTCTCTTCTTTGTCCGTCAGTGCCCCTGCCTCAGGGACTCCCTCAGCAGCCCTGCCTGCATGCAGGGGGTTCCTGGTGCTACCCAGTCACCTTCCACCCCGCCTGCCCCTCCAAGCCCTTTTCCTAGGACTGGATTCCCTATTCCACGTTCTCCTTTCCTCTCCTCCCACCACAGCTACATTCTGGCAGGACATGGTAAAAGCCTTGGTGAGGGTAACCACAGGTGCTGTCGCCTCCCATGCCAGGATGCCCCAGGGCCACTCCCTGCCCACGACAAGGGGCAGGGGTGAGGTTGTTTCACTTCATCCATGGCCCCCAGCAGGATTTTGGTAGGAATGGCACAGTCCCAGGTCAGATTTGTCCCCAAGGCACCCACCTCTGCATCGCTGTGGGGAGAGCCACACACACGGGCAGAGAGACCCTGCCCCAAATCCTCCCCCTGCCTGTCTTGGGTCAGGCTCATGGAACTGCCACTCACTTTCCTGGGCCATCATTACCCTTCAGCATTTTGGTGTTACTCAGGTTTCCCATTTTTCCCCATTTCCCCATCACATGGGATGACATCCTGCTCTCTTCCTGCTGCCCAGCCCCTTTGGATGGGCAATGGGAGTAGAGAGCAGGGCACAGACCCTGACAAGGGGTGCAGAATTTGTGACACAGCATGCACACCCAGCATAGATAGGTGTTTGCACCTTCAGGCCCCAAAGAAGGAGCTTCCTACACCATTCCTAGTTGTACCCTCTCATGAAGTGTTCCCAAGGAAATTCCCACTCAGCCTCCTGTGCAGCGCCAGGAGTTGGACTTGATCCTTCCAACGCAGTGGTTAGGTTGCCCACAGCAGCTGTGTCTGGCAGTGTCAAAGGCCAGGTTGGACGGGGCTGGGAGCAACCTGGGACAGTGGAAGGTGTCCCTGCGCATGGCAGTGGGGGGGTTGAGATGGGATTTAAGTTCTCCCAAAGACAAACCGTTCTGTGGTTCTATGATTTGCTACCCGCAGATTTTTCTGTGTGACCCTTTTGCTTCACATTCCTTATCAATTTCCTCTTTCCTCCCAGCCCATTTGGATACTTTGTTCAGGCTCTCCCCTTCCCTGTCCTGGGAAGCTCTGGGAAGCAGGAACGAGCTGTGCCAAGGCTGGGCAGTGGGGATGGCTGCTCTGAAGTGTTTGAGGAGAGATGAAGCACCGCTCATGCTTGGGGGACTCAGGGCCTCCTTCCAGCTGCTTGAGCCTAGAGCAGGTTACAGTTCTGGGAAATGGGGCCCTTTTCCAGTGTCAAATACACGGTGCTTTGGCGTTCCCAGAGCACAGGAGATGTAAAGCTGCTCCCCGAGCACAGCACCACTCCTCTCCCCACGTCACAGCTCAGCCATCTGGGACCCCTCCTCAGGATGGGCCTGCCTGTGCTGCATTCATGGCTCCACAGAGTTCCCAGGCACAGGATTTACCCTGATACACTGAAAGCCTCTCTCCCCTATGTGGAAATAAGGATTTTGTCTCCTGTCAGCTCTCAAGCTGCCCATAACCTGTGGCCATGTCCCTCCATTCCTGGGGGACCTTCAGGTGTCCCTGTCTTCTCCCTGCTGGATGTACTCAGCTAATATCCAGTGGAGAGCAGGGTGGGAAGGGGTCACAGCCAGGTTTTTGAGTCACTGGGTTCTGTAAGCCCTGGCAGGGTTCAGGAGTCCTGTTCCTCCATGCAGGGGACACAGTCACCCTTGGGGACACCCTGACACCTTGCCCCAGGCTGCTCAGGCATCATAACCTGGCTTTAAACCCCTCTGACTCTGTGCAGCAGCAGGGGTTTGGCAGTGCCAGCAGCACTGGTGGCTGCCGTGTGCTACAGCACCCACTGCCCAAGTGTCCCCAGCACCCCCAGCTCCTCTGGGCTCCTGTACACCCAACAGGACCCTGGGCATCCCAGGCTCAGGGCTTGTCCCAAAAAGAGTCCTCTCTCCTCCACATCCTGGGGCCTATGGAGTGGCATCAACCCGGGCTGTTCCTGCACTCCCAAATCCATCCCTTCGGGTGCTGGGCTGGTTGTGTCTGCTCACTGCGAGTCTGAGTCACTGTTGTGTTTTGTCTGTCCAAGCTGGCTCTGCTGGATCCAGTTAGGGCTGTGCTAGCCTCACCTGCTTGGGAAATCAATCACTTAAAGCAACCACTTGGTGTGGGCTGTTTCACTTCAGGGCTTTGCTGATGAGGGTTCTGCACTGGGACTGGGCAGGGCAGTTCTGACCACCCTTGGACCAGGATGCTCTGGGAACACTGGCCAAGGTGGCTTTGACCACCCTGGGAGCTGTCGGAATACTGGCCATGGCACTGCCAGGGGACACTTGCAGCACCAGGGACCAGTGTGTTCTGGGCAATGAGCACAATTTCACCTTGGGTGCTGGAAATGGCACAGTCCTAACCTTAACCCTACCTCTAACCCCAGTCCCTGCCCCAGCAGCACTTCCCTCTTCTACAAAACTTCAGCCTCCCTTCTGGGCCCCCATCCCACCCCAGGCACCTGGACCAGCTTGTTCTGCTGTCCCAAGCACCAGCAGGGAGTGTGATGGGCGCAGGAGAGGCAGCAGCGCTCGATGCTCATCTCTGTGTGTGCCTGAGGACAGTGCCAGCCCTGCCATGGCTCTCTCTCAGGACAGGGCAGCTCCTGTCCCCACACACCTGTGACAGACATGGGTGCCATGTGGTGCTGGCAGTGCCAGCACCCAAACCTGCCTGGGGTGTCCATGTAACATCTCTCAGCTCGAGGAAGTCATCTGCTGCTCGATGCCAACCCTCCTTTGCTATGTGCTAAGATGCAAAGTATTTTAATCCATGTTTCTCATTCGCGTTTCTTTTCTTTCCCATGCTGGATTCCTAGAAGACAGGGAATTTATGGTGTGAGTCTGCTCCAGCCACAGAGAAAACCCAGCCAAGGTCAACACCACGAGACAGGCAGCTGCTGCCAAGGGGGGAAAGAGTGATTGCTTAGTGCTTGGCGGAGGAGGAAATCAAACCAAAGCCCTTCCAAAAAAATCGAGATATAAAACACCCCCCACCCCAAAACCCTTCGGTGGAAAAAGACCAAAAGCTGTAAGGACTGTGCCTGCATTTCCCCTGCCCGGCCCCAGCCTGGCCCCACTTTGCCTTGCCCCAGCCCTGTCCCCTGGCACTGTGCAGGGAGGCCAGCGAGCAGGGCTGCAGCTGGTGGCATGGGGACATCCCTGTGGTGGCACGGGGACGTCCCTGGCCATGCCCGGCTCCAGCCCTCACCCAGAGCTCCAACACCAAGGCTAGTTCTTGCCACCATGTTCCAGGAGAGCTGTTGTGTTCAGGGGCCACTCCTGGTGGCTGTTTGGTTTAGCATCACTGCCCAGCATCTTTCCCCACATCCCGCTGGTGCCAGACGCGGCTCGGCGCCTGCGGGGACCAGAGGTGTCGGCTTCTCGCGGCACCACTCCTGGCAGCCAAGGGGAATTCGAGCCATTCTGCCCCATTAATGCCGCGCTTTGGGGTGTTCCCCAGCAAATGCCCTCTGTGCCCTCCCTGGGGTGTGTGTGGGACTCTGAGCACCCACGCCAGGCCCAGCTGGAGTGACCCATGTGTGTGTCAGTGAGGCTGCACCGTGGGTTGGGTGCCAGGGCCCGGCCCATGCTGCCCCTGCTCCCTCTGCTTGTGGCAGGGCAAGGAAAATGGAAAAGAGCATTGTCCATGGGATGAACAATCGATGGTGCTCTGGAGATGGGGATGGTGATCACAGAGCCTTGGCAAGGGCAGCTGTGCTGATCCTTTCAAAGACGTAAAACAGCTCCAGAGGGGAAGGAACAGACTGTTCTCCTCTCGTGGCCGACAGGATATCAAATGGGCTTTAGTGGGGGAAAGTCAGGTTAAACACAGGGAAAAGCAGTCAGAGGAAAGCATCCAAAACAGCTCTGCCAATGTGGAAGTGCCCGGGCCCAGGGCTAGGGCAGGGTGGGATGGCAGAGCACCCACAAGCCTCCTGGACCCTGTGCCATTCCTCTTGGATTCTGTGGGCATCCCTGGGCATTGGTGTGGGCACCAGCTCTGCTCCAGTCCCAGTCTGGGCCATCTGCTTCTTCCCCCTGATCTCCTTGGCTGCGCCCACATTTTTTCCATCAACCCTTCCCCACCCCCAGGAGCTGGGACAGGGTTTCTGTCCTGGTCAGGGAGCTGCAGGAGGTGCTTTTGTCTGGAGGTGACGGGGTGTGGAATGGGGCAGTGGAGAGGTCCCACAGCCAGACCAGCAGTGGCTGATCCCACACTCCAAGGGTCACTGTGCTGGCATCACTCAACATTTCCAGCTTCCCTCCCTGCCTGCCTTTACCCCTTGCTCATGTCAAAGCCTGGATTTCCATTCCAGTGCCAGGCATGTCCCGTGCAGTGGCCCAAAGCCACTCTCCAAGCTTGTGGGAGCTTGTTGGGAACGCTCAGCCTTGCCAAGGCCAGGCCAATCCCAGCTCAGTCCGGTGTGGTGTCTGGGACATTTCTGCGGCTGCCACATTTGCTCGCTCTGGACCCTTGTCACCATCCAGGGACTCAATCAGAGGATGTCCACAGCTTGTGGGTCCCTGTGTGGCCCCAGCTCTTGGAGATGGTGCCTGTCCAGGACAGAGGGGCTGCAGAACCCTGATGGGAAGCATGATCTGCTCTCCTTCTACATTGGAACAGCCTTGTGATGTTCTCCAGGGCTGGTTTGGGGACAAGCCTGGGGTCACCCACTGGGCAGGATTTCCACAATGTGCTCTGAGACACTAGTTCCATCATTTCACAGGAGGTGTTTTGGGGAAGTCAGGGGACACTGTCCTTCCTGTCTTCTCTGTCTGCTGAGAAGGACAGAGGGAAGGACACGGAGCTGTTGGAGTGAGTCCAGAGGAAGCACCAAGTTGATCAGAGGGATGGAACAGCTCTACTATGAAGAAGGGCTGAAAGAACTGGGATTGTTCAGCCTGGAGAAGGATTCAGGGTGATCTGATTGTGCCCTTCCAGTTCCTGAAGGGAATTTACAGAAAAGTTGGAGAGAGGCTATTTACAAGGGCCTGGAGTGATAAGACAAGGGGGAATGGGTTCAAATTGACAGAGAGCAGGGTTTAGATTGGATACTGGGAAAAGAAATCCTCCCTGTGAGGATGGTGAGGCCCTGGCACAGGGTGCCCAGAGCAGCTGTGGCTGCCCCTGGATCCCTGGCAGTGCCCAAGGCCAGGCTGGACAGGGCTTGGAGCACCCAGGGACAGCGGAAGATGTCCCTGCCCGTGGCAGGGGAGGCACTGGATGGGCTTTAAATTCCCTTCCAACCTAAACCATTCCATGGTTCTCCAGCTTTGCTGAGACATCACCATCATCCTTCTCCCTGCCCAAACCAGGGCACACACGGGAAGAGCCCTGGCTGTCCCAGACTTCTCATGTACAAGCTGCACAGCAAGGGCTGATGGTGTCCTCTGGCCACAGGGCTGCAGGGGACACGGGGGATACTGCAGAGAACCCTCCAGCCCTGGGGCAGAACATCAGGAGCTGACTGAACAGCTGAGTAAAGCCTCTGCCAGCTTCTGTCTGGCTCTGCTGCTCATACGTGTGCCCTGAACCCAGATGGGGACAACCTGTGCCCAGGGGCTGGTGCCAGCTTGTCCCTTGCACCTTATCCAGGGGAAAAGGCGTTTCCTGTGGGTATCCTGCCCATCAGCTACAATGACTCATGCTGCTGGTTTCCTCTCCCAGCCCCTTCTGCACCTCCTGGCCTCTCCCTCCCACTTCCACCCTTCCTTGGCAGGGAAGGGTGTGAAATACCCAGCTTATCGCAGCTCTGCTCCGAAGGGATTGCAGTGCTTGTCCTGGGCAGGTGCCTCCTTGCAGGGATGGGGCAGGCAGGCCATGGGGCTCATCTGGCCACAGCCCTTCTGCTACTCTCTGAGCACCCTGGGTATCCTGGGCACCCTGGGCACCTGGAACACCTTGAGCACCCTAAGTATCCTGGGCATCCTGGAAATCCTGTGCATCTTTGGCACCTGGGCACCCTGAGCACCATGGATACACTGGGCATCCTGGGCATCCTGGACACCCTGAGCCCAAGAACCTGCTTTCAAAAATTAGCCTTTTGGGAAATCCTCAAACCTAGAGTCTTCCTTGGCCATCTCCTTACGGAAAACCCTCTGGCACAGCCATGACCTGTAGATGCCCCACAGCTGTGGGCTAGGGACAAAACTGATTCCCCCAGCTGATATATTGGGCACAAAAAGGGAAGCTTTGGTGGCAAACACACCACTTATCTGGCCAAGTGTGCTCACTTGTCCTGGGAGTTTCTTGTCCCAGGAGTGTCTCACGGTGACTCCTCATTCCATGCCCATTCCCTGCCTCAAGGAGGGGAAGACAGAAAATCCCAGCAATGAGATTCATGTGGTCTCGTCACAACTCATTTAGGGAAGAAAGAAAGGGGTTGTGGTTAAAGGTTTGGTGGCTGAGACTTGGTTTCTGTCTCTGCCTGTGCCACGCTTCTGTCCCAGAGAGTCACACAGAGCCCTCGGAAATGCCATGGAGCAAACTGCTCCCCGCCGCCTCAGGGCGCTGACACCAGCACCGTCCCAGCTGCTGGGCCACCTGGGGTGAAAGTCCCTGTGCCTGCCCTGGACCGAGGAAGGGCCCATTCCCTGTGTTTACTCTGCTGGACTTCAGGAGCTGACTGATGTCTCCCTGTTTGAGGCCCCCTCAGCTCGGCTCCATTTAAGGGGCTTAGGAAGAATTGAACATTGCTGGAATTCTTCTTTTGCTAACTTTAAACATTCATTACTTTAAATGCTAATCCCCTGGGATTATCCCATTGGAGAGAGCGATGTAAAGCAGTAAAGCAACGGGGGAGAGAACAGAGTGTCTTCTTGCCCACTGCACAGCACTCAACGCTCCTTTGGGGAGGGAAGTGTGAAAATGCCAATGTGAGCTTCTCTGAACCTGGCAGGATTTTTACACTTCAGTTTGGACTCTCAAACAAGCCAAGTCTGAAGTGTCTTGTTCCAGCTGGTTTTGAGTCGTACATGTCCAAAGTGTCTCCATGGAGCACGAGGGGGAAATGTGTATTTTTCCATGTGTGTGACTCAGAAATGACTGAACCCAGTCGGTTCCAATTTCTTGAAAAATCCGCTTTTGGCTTGAACCCAAGAGTGGAAACTTTCAACCAAAAAAGAGTTGATTTGAGCTCTAAATAACATGAAAAAAGGCTTAGAAGGGAAACTGGATTTCAACCATCATTATGGCAATCACTTCTCATGGCCCTCTGACAGCAACAGCAGAGCAAATAGTGAAAGTAATTCCCAAGAAAAATTCACTTGGATTCCTTGGGCAGATCAGGATTGGGCTGCAGATGCTTTGCACAGGCCATTCACGAGCGGGAGAAAGACCAGCCCTTGGAACGACCAAGGAACAGGAGAGCTCAGCTCCAAAGCGATGGAGGTCAGCCCTGGGCTTTGGCACAGGGCAAGGCTTTGGGACAGAGGCACAGCCCTGTCCATAGAGATGTCCCTCCAACTTTGCCTTCCCTGCAAAACGGCCCGTTCACTCAGGGAAGATTTATTTATTCCCTGAGAAGCGCCGGCATAATTTGAAGCCACAATTAATTAAAGACTGCTGCAGTCTGCTTGCAAACAGGAAGCGAGGCAGAGAAAAAGACACAATCTCTCAAAAACAGACATGTTGTGAATTAGCTCTAATCAGCCTAACAATGATGGATGCACTCCCCTAGTGGCTTTCATGTGTGAGCTGATTATGCCGGTGGTTGTGAAGGCCCTACGCTGGATTAGGATAAGATGGACAAGCTGATAGCCCGGGTTTCTCCTGCCTTTTGAGGATGCTGGATCTCGACACAGCGACGCTGTCCAACTTGGCCGTGGTCACACCAATAAATCAATGGCCGGGCTATAACTGGCGAGGTGGCTCCCTGGCTCTGAAGAGAGGCCAGCAGATTTCCCTGAAAGGAGCAGACTGTTTATATTTGGGAAAAAAAGTTCCTTTAATTGGAATGAAAGCCAGGACCGTGTGTTGCAGGACATCGTAGTATGGCACGGAGCTGCAGGCAGGGAGGGATTGCTGCGTCCGAGCAGAGCCAGGTCCAAGAAGAGACCAGGTGGCTTTTCGCTTTATCCAGGCCAGTTGTGAACATCTCCAAAGAGGATTTTCACCCTTGCTGTGCAAATCTTTCTTTTTCTTCACCTCATGCTGGATTTTCTCTCATCACAACTTGTGCTGGCAGCCCCTGGATCCTTCTCACACCCCTGAGAAGAGTCTGCCCCTGTCTTTGTAACTCATTAGGCAGCTGAAAACAGCAATTAGAGAGTCCCTTACTGATGAATCCCTCATTGTCCCCTCAGGCACCATGTGCTCCAGTCCCTTCCAGCATGTCCCTTTTTATGGCCATCCCCACCCAATGTCCCATCAAGAGTAGATCTGGGTGTGGGACAAATTCGTGAGGGCAAAAATGGCTGTGACTGGAGTCACCCCCAGGTCCCTGCTCACAGCATGGTCAGCGAAGGACCCAGCTCAAGGGGATGAGGGGCTGGGCAGGGCTGGGGTTAGAGGAGGACAGGGCTCATGAAGAAACCTGACTGAGGCCAAACCATGAAGAGAGGTGTGTGCTGTAGCAGGAGCCCGTGGAGCTCCTCACAGGACACCTGGTAATGTGAGAGGACACAAGGGACGAATGAGGGCATGGGATGACTCATGAGATGGGGAATACTGCACAGAAAACCCATCTATCAGTGAGGATATTCCAGAGGATATCCTGATATCCAGATATTTCCTGGAGGAAAGGGCTTTGAGGGTTGATGTGCTGAGGTTTGATTGGCTTTGGCTGCAGGCTTTGCTTTGGGAGGAGAAGTGTCTCCAGGACTAGAGACACTAGGTGGAGAGAAATGGGCACCTCCAGAGCACTGTGGCTGCCTCCAGACTGGGGTCTGCAGCTTGGAAGAAGGAGGCTGTGGACAGAAGTACCTGGTGATGCTGAAGTCCACTTGGAGGCTGGTGGAGTCACTGAGGACATCATGGAGGAAAAGTGGTGGGTGGGATGAGGTCTGTCCCCATTCCCTGGGGAGCTGGGGCAGAGGGACCCTGTGGAGGGATGGGTTGGGCTGGGCTCAAGGGGCTGTGGAGCAGGAGCCCAGCACAGCCCCAGGGGGCTTTTCCCATCGGTTGTGCCCAAGTCCTATTTACGCCCTGGAGCAAACAGTCCGCATATATCCCTTGATCACAACTGCTCATAAATCTTGCTGTCACTGAGGGAGCCTTTCACTTCCAGATATAGATTGGAGAGCAAATGCTACTGGCTATTCTGGGACATGGCAGCTGATAGATGGCTCCAGAATTTACTATTTTAGACTTGGACTTTGCTGTCAGGGGAACACGATGGAGAAGCCAGTTGTGGAATGTGCACGTTGGCCACATAGGATTCATCTAAAACAGACTGAAGAATAACCCCAGCCAGATCAGCAGTGCAGGTAGAGGATTCCTCTTTCCCTTATTGGGAGATTTTTAGGGATTCAAGTCAACCGAGCTGAAGAGCCCAGAGGCTGAAGGTGTTGGGGGATGACAGGATTTTCATGGCAAAGGTACAAAACTTGGTGGTACCTCTCACAACAGTGGCTTGCCCATTAAAATCACAATGAGAATGAGCAGAGATTAAAGAGCAAATCTTCAGGGGAAAGTCTGTCTGAGGAGCCAGAAGTGCCCAGTGGAAATGAGAACTGCCAGAAGTCAAGATAAATGGGACCTTGGGAAGGTGCAAATAGTGAGAGACTCTGTGGCTGGGTCAATAAAGGGATGGGGTCGATGTGAGTGGAGAAGAGTGGAGATTAAAGGTGATCTTGGGATGGGCCCACCCTAAATACATCATGTTTCTTGTGACACCAACTCAATCATTAAAGGGTGGCTCATGGTGATGTCCCTAAAAAACCAAACCCAGTGGGGTCTCAGGCCACCCACCCCAATCCTACAGGAACTGGCTCCAGTTCAGCATGGCTCCTACGGGAATAAGTCAGCATGGACTGGGGAGGGCCAGCAGGGTGGGGCTCCTCAGCCACCACCAGCACTGGGACAGGTCTCTTTGGAGCCCTGAGAGTCTCCTGCCCTTGACTCAGGGGACTGGAGGAGCTCCTTGCAGAGCTGGGGGATCCCACTTGCGGGGGCTCTGCTGGGGCATGCTGCTGGAAGAGGCACAGAAGGATTCAGGCTGGTGAACACCTCTGGTGCCTCAGGACCAGGGGAAGGTAAGGGCTGGACCAAACTTTCCAGGAATGAAAAGTGGGAATAGGAGGGACAGTAATGTTGAGTGTGCTTGGTCTGTGATACTGATGCTGCTGGGAGGCAGCGAGGTCTGGCCCATGACATTGTGTGGATACTGAATCCATAGATTTTACTAGTGTGGATTTTCCCTCTGGGGCTCATGAAGGACATGGAAACACTGACCTTGGAAAGGTTGCTTGGAAAGCCAGCTGAGTAATGAATTTTAGCTGTTAAGGCAATAAATGGGAACACTTGGACATCCTTGGGAAATCCGGGCCTCACCGGAGTGAGCATTTTGTAGATGTTGGGAGGAGAAAATCTGTTCTCAGTGGGCAGAAGGGAGATAAATCCTTGCTCTGGTTGTAAATGAGGTGCAACCTCCTCCTCCCTCATTAGACCAGCTGAGCTCTGGCCCTTGCCCTCAGCTCTGGCCCTACCAACACCCCAGAAGGGATTTCCAATTCACCAAGACTTTCACTGCTCTTCCACCATGGACTCAGCCCAGCTTGCCCCAGGGTCCAGGCCTGGTCCTGTGGCCCCTGTGCACATGCACATCGCCTCCAAGGAATGTGCTTTCTTGGATGGAAACTGTGTCATCAGAGAAATATTTCATATTTTCTTTTGTTCACATTCCCCAAATGAAAAATGAATCGCGAAGTCTCATAAATAAGGGGCTGAGTTTCTCATTTACATATTTCTGTGGTTCTTGGAGCAGGGATGGCCGTGGCCCTGCCAACCATGTCCTAAGTCTTCCCCTCTTGCACCTTGGCTCCTGCTGGCAGCTGTCTGCGCTCCCTGGAATGGGAGAGTTCGGACCAGCTCCACGTCACTGAGGTCACTCTGCCTTCTGCCAACATCCCATGCAGCTGCTGGCACAAGCAGGGCAGGGGAAGCTTGGAGCCTCAGAGAAATCCCATCCCCAGGCAGATTTTTGGGGTGCAAAGAGGGGTTTGCATAGAGCAGGAGGGGGAAAACCCCATGGCAAGGTCACAGCTTGGCTCTGGTGACAGGGCCAGGGTGATAGTTCCTGGTGAGTGGAGGACAGGTGGCTGGAGAAACATGAGGGGTGGAGCAACTGGGAGAGCAGGGGGCAGGCACTGCAGGGGAGGAGGAGATCACAGAAGGGGAACAGGCAGCAGGTGGACAAGCATAGGCTGGTGTGGCTCTGCCTTAACACCGTGAACACAGGGCTGTCCTAGGCTCCCTCCTTGGGCACAGGCCAGTGCTCTGACCAGCTCCTTCTCCTCTCCTTCTCCTCTCCTCTCCTCTCCTCTCCACTGGCTCCTCCATAGCCAGTTGGCAGTTTGCCTTGTCCATCCTCTCCCTGTCCTTGTGGGAACTCTGCACGCCTGCGATCGAATGTGGCTCCATGTCCAAGCGCCTCCTTTGAGCTACAGCACCTGGCACAGGCAGGTTGGAGAGAGGAGCAGAAGCTCTAGGCATCCCCTGTGGATTCCTCTAAAATGTTTGTAGCAAGGTGTGTTGGCACTTCTCTCTGGGGCAGGTGTTTTCCTCACAGTTCCTCCAGAGATGCCTCCAAGGAGCTCCAGAGGGTGCAGGGCAGCAGGGAGCCTTTCTGGATGCACCAGGAGACCATCCCAGGGTGTTCTCCTGGACTGGGAGGGGCATCTCCCCCTTGGGATGCTGCTGACCTCCAGCTGCAAACTCCAGCAGCCTGACCTTCTCCTGGTGCACTCCTGGGTTTGGATATGGGGCTTGGCAGCTGGAGATGCACCACAGTCACCTGATGTGGCTACAGGTGTCCATGCCCAAACTCCAGGCCAGGGTTGGAGTTTCAGGTGGACCATTTCCTTCTGGCACTGCAGGGGAAGTCCAGTTGGTGTCACCCAAGGGTTAATGGCAATAAACGATGCTGCTAAAGGGATCTTCTGGTTTCAATTTAACTTAATATTTGCATGTGGATTACACTCAGGGGTGCTCATACTCACTTAATAACCTCCCCACTGAGGCACTGCAGACATGAGCCGTGCCAGAGCCCAGGGAGGAAGGGCAATTTAAACACTTGTCCCCCTGAAAGGCGGGACACTTTCCCAGACCTCAGGAGAAAAGGGAGTTGGATACCTGGCTGTGAAGCCACAGTGATGTCCAAGGAGGAGATAAGAGCTCAGTAGAACCCCTCTGCTTAGGAGAGACGTGTCCATGGGTTCTCCATCGAGCTCTTCCAGGAATGAATCAAGAGCAAGGGACATGTGGTGGCTGGGGTCTCCCTGTCCTCTGCAGAACTCCATCCATGATAGGATGCCCCAAGCCCTGGCAATGCCATGTGTGAGACATTGGTGTGCCATGGTGATGTGCCATGGATTATGGACCCTAATCCACTGGGAGAGGAACAAGTGGACCCTGCTAAATCCAAGCAAGCTCAACGCCAACATTTCTTGAGCCATCCACCTGGCCCAGGCACACACAGAGCCCGTGGCCTTGCCTTGGCTTTCACCTGCTCCTCTCTCTTGTGGGGATTCAGTCATGCAGAAAAATGGGTTTGGAGTAGGAGCGTGTCCTGCAAAGTTGTCTAAACATAGCCCAAGGAAAGAGGAACGAGGGGCAAGGCCTGGGCACAGCAAAAGTAGCCCAGGGCCTGCTGCTCACAGCTCAGCATCCTTTGGGACAGCCAGGTCCCAGGCATCTGGGCATGCACAAGCAGCCAGAGCTGTCCTGGAGCCAGGGACCATGCCAGGCTGGCAGGGACAGAGCGCACAGTTCTCTCCAAGCCTCCTTGGCTGTGCTGGGGCTTGGGACACCAGTGGCCCTGGAGATCCTGAAAGCCATTTCAGAAGGGGCTGTAAGAACACCATGAATGTGCTGGGGCCCTACTTGTTCCTCATCCCCTGCCCATTCCCTGGCCCCGACCCTGTCCCTGGAGGAGAGCAGGGCTGAGAACCGCTGCCCAGAGCCTCCCCAGCACTGGGGAATGTACTGGGGAGGTTCTTCCAGACACTGCTGGCAATCCTGGTGCTACAGGAGAGGGAAGTCATGGTGTCATGGGTGTGCAGGAGAGAGAACTGCTGGAAGCCCCACACAGGACAAAGAGGATAGGCTCCACCAGAGAAAAGTGTCCTGGCCTTCCTAGGGTACAGCTCCTCCCCTCTATCCATCTTACAGTGGGCCCTGGACCTGTTATGAGCCATGGGCACAGTCCAATGGACATGATCCATGGGTAACTGGCTCCAGGTGTCCCTGCTCGAGCAGGGGGCTGGAGATGACCTGGCCAACCTCAGCCAGTCTGTGATTTAGTGACTTTCCCTCTCTTCAGCCACTGAACATCCTCTTCTCAGACCCATCTCCTTTCTCTAATCCCAGGTTCCTGGAGCACTGATCATCAGGATGTTCCTATCTCCCCATCCTTCTGTGCTTGGTCAGAGGACACAGAGGCCACATGGCCCGTAGTGGACCCTCCCCAAGGTCTGTTCAGTTGGGCTGGCACACACGTTTCCTTGGGGAGCATCTGGAAGGATTTTCCCCTCAGTTTAGACCCCTGTGTAGATGGTCAGCAGTTCCCCATTCCCAGTGACCTCCTCAGGCTGCACAGTCCCACGACACTGGTGACTCTCCACAGCCCTGAACTCCTGGAAACAGTCCCGTGGGTTTGCAGGACGCTGCAGGGTCTGGCTCTGCAGCTCCACAGTTCTCTGCTCACCCGATTTGCTCCGTGGCTCCATGCCCAGGGCTGCACTCCATCTCAATATTCAAATGTGGGGTTGATGGCAGCCTGGATGTGCCTCGTGCCAGAAGGGACCTGATCAGATTAGGTGGTCCTCAGCAGAGCAGACGGGGTCTTCACCTCCCCGTCTGAGGCTCTTTAAAGAAAGCAGAAAGGAGGAAAAAGGAGTTTTTAACATGAAACATCTGTTGAGTTGTTCTGCCCTGCACACCAGGATGGGAGGGAAACATGTCCTCCAGGCAGAAGTGAGGGAAGAGGAGCTCTCTGGATATTTACAGTGACAGGCACGAGTGCAGCTGGACCAGCTGTCCCTGTGTGCCCACTGTCCCGTGTCCCCCAGGATGTGCCCAGAGCCATTCTCGGGACGTGTCCTGC
Organism: Tichodroma muraria; assembly: GCA_013390105.1. Taxonomy (NCBI): domain Eukaryota; kingdom Metazoa; phylum Chordata; class Aves; order Passeriformes; family Sittidae; genus Tichodroma; species Tichodroma muraria. The sequence goes on from WAAG01030836.1 coordinate 124,796, forward strand.
ACCCCGCGTGCTCAGGGAGGAGACAGGGGCTGCGCTGTCCATGGCCACCTGGAAAAGCCTGAAGCCATCTAAAGACCAAACCAGGGACAGACCTGCTGGCCACTACCACGAGCTGGCACCAGGCAAGGTCCCAAGTTTCTTTTGGGAGATGGAAACTCAGCACCCGGAGCGAGGGGGAGCCAGGAGAGTTAAGCAGGGACAGGCTGTAGGAGACTGTTAGAGAACAAAGCGTGCCTGAGAGAGAGCTGTGAAATACTTGGGAGTCTCTCAAGGAAGCTGGCAGCAGAGCAAGTTCAGATGGACTCAAACATCGTTCGCACCTGGCCTGAGAGTAGGCCAGGGAGCGCCGCAGGCGGGCGCCGGGCTCAGAGCCTGCAGTGACCCAGACTAATGCTCCCTTTTATCGCCCGGCTTTAAACACGCTTTTATGATGTGCGAGAAGGGGGCAGATGGTTCTCTAATTAACTCGAGAGTGCTGAGTTGTGAAGTGCTGCGAGGAAAAGCAGCTCCAGCAGGGATGGCAGGGCGAGTCAGCAGAGCAGCCCGTGCCTCTGCCAGGCAGCGCCGGTGCTGCCCAGGGGCAGATGCCTCCTCCCATGGGCACTGCCTGCTCCCAGCACCCCAGATCCGGAGGGGCTTGGCCGGCTGTTCCCTGGGAGAATGTTTACCCTCACAAATGCCACCTGAAAGCCTCTGTCTCGTGAAAGTGATGCTGATCCAGAGGATGTTCTCAGGCAGCACCATCAGGGGAGCTCATATTGTCACTGCTTCTTCTTCAGTCTCATCTTGCTCTTTGTTTGTGTGCTTGGCTGCTTTTCGCGCACCCCTGGATCAAGATGTGACAGCAGTGGCCCTGCAGCCCCTGCTGTGGGTGTCTCATCCATCCACACCTGTGAAGACCATCCTGAAGCCACCACACAACTGCCCATCCTCTCACCCGATCAGGCTGGAGCTCCCAGATCCAACACTTAAGCACCTCTGGGACTCAGAAGCACCTTCCCTAAGCAATTCCAATGGACCTAAAAGCCTGATGCTCATCCGTTTTACCTAAACCCAGTATCTCTGTGATTTCTATCCCCGAAACCAAAACTAAATTCTTAATAATTTGGATTCAAAGTAACAAAAGCCTGTTTCAGCCTGAAACGCAATGGCTGGGCTTGCTTTATGTGTTCAGCCCTGAAATACAATCCAGTTCCATGCTGGAACAAAAAATCTCCCAGATTTTCCTTTGAAATGGTGAAATATTTCATCAATGCTCTATTTGTCTGCAGCCTCTTCAGCGAGCAGCTCACCTGGCCCGAGGCAACAGTTTGCAGTCAGATATTAATTGAATTAATTAAATTGAAACATTATTCACGTGCTAGTTACAAATGACGTCTTAATTGGCCGAGTTGAGCCAAAGCATCACCGTGGGCAACAGAATCTGGGTGGTAGCACAGGGGTGAACCTGAGCTTTCAAACCCTCCGTCCCTGCCCATCCCTGAGGCAGTTTTCGGCACATGCCTGATGCCAGGGCGCTCGTGTCATGGGGAGCAGCAGCTTCAAACCGGCAGGCAGGAGCGTGAGGCAGGAGGAATCACCTCTGTTCAGCCTCTGCTCCCGGGAGTAAAAGAGAGGAGGACAGTCAAACCTCTGTTACCTCAGCGGGAATAAGGGACTTGAGGAATGGAGATGACATCGCTTGAGACAACAGGTGAAACTTGGCAGCTGGGAGGAAACTTTAGCGATGGTTGTGCTAGAGGGGCAATTTGGGGGCAACGGGTTGTTTCTGGCTGACAGTGTGGGAGTTCTGACATTAGGGAAAAGCCCCAAATTCCAGGGGCTGCTGATGGACGCTGGCAAAGACTGGAAGCAGAAACACCGCAAACCCCTGGAGGAAGAGACAAGCGGCGCATCGGGAAGCAGGACCCACACATTCCCACTGCCCTTCCATGAGTCTTCTCCCTGGCATTGCCCAGCACCGATCCCAGCCCTCTGCCACCCCCTTCCCCACACTGCCTGCGCTGCCGGCTCGGCTCCTGTCCTCAGCTGACTCCTCTTGGCCGGCCTGCCGGGAGGAAACAGCGAGCGCTGGGGCTGGGCCAGCGCTGCGCTTGTGCCGGAGCTGCTGCCAGACTGCGCAGCGAGCGGCTGAGCCCGGGGGCCGAGCCCCGCGGCTGCTCCCAGCCCAGACACGCCGCTGGGAACCGGGACGCTGAGACCTGCCAGCACCGGGCAGCGGCTCCCAGGGCTGCCCGGGAGCGGAGCCAAGCCCCAGCAGACGGACAAAGTCACGGCTTCCCCTGGGAAGCTGAGACCTGGAGTGGGGCTTGGTGGAGAAAGAGAAGGAATTCAGTGAAACAGCCCCAGAAAGGCTGCCCATCATCCCAAACCAAGGGGCTTCTCTCCTTCAGCAGTGTTTCTCTCCTTAAGCTCCAGGAGGATGTAGCAACAAGAGACTCTGGATCAGCCCTTACACCCCTGGGAGAGAGACAGGGGCAGCCCCTTGTGATCCCTGCCGGCTGTGCCAGGCATCCGTGGGGTCTGGAGATGTGGGGGGCTGCAGGCTGGTGGTGACCCGGCTTCCCTTCCCACGCCGTCCCTCAGAGGGTAGCAGAGGCTGGGACGCGTCGGGGAGGATGTTCCCAGCACAGGCACTGCTGAAGAGCAGGACCGTGCTGGCCAGTGGCCCCACAGCAATGGGGAGCAGCAGCCAGGGCTGGGCAGAGCCCATATGAGGGAGGATCTGTTTCTGCTGCTGCTGCTCAGG
>WAAG01030839.1:0-15625 GCA_013390105.1 Tichodroma muraria
TTATTGCAACCATAATTGCCTATTTGTATTTTTTTCCAAAAATTTGTCTTTTCTCTGTCACAAGTTTCTAATCCACAAGCAAAGTTCCTCTAACAACAGTCTTCACAGAGAGAATTATTTTTTTAGGAATTAAGGGAACAAATAGGTAAAAACAATTGGACTGAGGAGTTCAAGTAACTTGTTTTTGCTCAGGGATGGCTAAGGGTAGTGTAAAAAATCAACTAAGTTCTTTGCAGAAGCTTAAATTATAGCAGACCAACAGAAATTACTGGTTAAACTGAAACAATGAGGATTAATTGAATAAAGAAATAAAGGGGAAAGCTGTAATCAACTTCCTAGATGAGCTCCTCAAGCCTTTGTACTGGTGAAGTTCTTTAATATTTTCAGTAGTGGCCTTGGCATAGAGAACAAGAAAGCTGTAATTAAATCCATTGGTTACACAAAGTTGGATACTTATCAGCACAGGGGAGCAATGGGATACTGCACAATAGAGAACCAGATGACCTTCTGAACTCCAATAGTGAAAATGAGTGTGATAAAATACCACTAACTGTAAAATCAGGAAATCAGGAATTTAAGAATTAATAGGCTTTCTTCTCCCGATCTACAGGCCAGGGACTCCTGTGTGGCTGAGTCTTGATCAACAATCCTGAATTCTGCTTTCCACACCAGGGTAACTGAGTCCAAGCTGCTTGTTAGGGGCAGTTCTTGCTCCGTACTGTTCTACACTGTGTGCTGGCATTGTCTGGCAGATGCTGGTTAGCAGAGGCCTGCCTGTGCCAGGAAGCATAAGAATCAGCAGGCAATCCTGGGCCAGCACCTGGCCCTGTGACAGGGTTATGTCTTGCTAGTATAGGCAGAGTCACAAAGAACAAAATCTGTTTGGTCTTGAAAAATGAAAGCGNTTGGAATATGTGAGCACTGGAAATTGAAAGGGCTTCTTTCCATTGTAGCTCTAGGACTTGGAAAAGCATTTAGACAGATTTTGGGCTCATTATTTATACTTAATTTTAAGAAAGTTTATTATATTATGGAGTTTTTTAAAAAAATATTTTCTTTGAAACAGCAGGCAACTGGAAGCAATCCATGAGGTTTCTTCCTATTCAGTATACTTAATGACCTTAAGTTTCCTAAGAAAAGTGCAGGAACTGTGGGCGCAGTTCTTTTGCTTTCCTGAGACTGTTACAAATCTGAAAATTTGGTAAATATGTAACTAGGTCAACTGTACATTCTCAGTATATTAAGCAGTTATTCAAATTTTCAAGGTTAAAGACATCGTTTGTGAACCATGTTGTAAACTCTGTTCACTTAGAGCAGGTTTATTTCATGCCAAACCCAGTGCAATTATTTTATAAAACCTCATGGCCCTCTGGAGTACTGTGTAGGATTATGAAATTCATTTTGGAAGCAGTGCAGGTGTATTTGTTGAGACATAATACTGACCAGTTTGTACTATGTCCAAAGCACACCCAGTGTCACGATGGCCCTTTTGTCACTGGAAGTCTGTACACCATTCTAGTTCTCCATGAAATCATGAGAGCTCATGAGGGAGCTCCGTGTGGTCAATAAGGCACTGTGTGGGAACTGTGCACTGTTTTCATTGGCATGGACTGGGCAGTTTTGAGTTGTGCCTGTGCCATAATGAAAAAACCCAAATTACTGTCTTTACAGATCTTGAAGAATATCAGATATTTTATACATGCACTTCTTATTTTTATACAATTTATTTTAGGAAGGATGTGCTTTGGCTTGTATTAACCCAGCCAGATTAGTGTTCTAACTGTTTCTAGTCCTACTGTGCATTGCAGAGCGGTTGAAAAAAATGTATGAACAAAATTACTAGTATAATATATCTTAAGGATAGTAAAAGAGTGATACAAAAGAGGTACACGGTCATTAGGATAAGGTCACCATTAGTACAAAAAAGTGTACCTTTTAAAAATTGCAATCACATAATTTTCTCTTCTGCTTGAATGACAGTGTCATGTGAATACATACTGTATCACATGCATGCGCAGGAAATGTTATGATTATTTCACTGTGACTTTTTGTTTATGGCCATTATAACTTTTCATACATGATGTATCCATTCTCTGCAAAGTCAAGAGCAAATATAATCACTTTCCCAGTACAAAGAATTTTTGCAGTGCAAATACTCATATCCCTTAAAAAATACATAAATGTGTTTGTCTCATACCAGTATTATAAACTTTCACACTTCTCTTAGCTGGTATTGGAATTCTTATGATATTTAATACAATTTTGGGGGCTAGGTATCCGTTTGTCATTACAGATATAAGACAAATAAACATTATAGCAGTTTTGGCATTCAGTCAAACTGATTGTAACATGAAAGTCAGTACCATAGCACAGACTAGTGGTGTAGTAAAATATTGAAAAAACAGGTAATCTTTATCAACTTTTTATAAAAGTCACAAATTCAGGGATTAACTTCACTCGTGTGATGTACTTCACTGACTAAATCTGTTAATGTAACAGAAGGAAATGAAAAGGGGACTTGTCTGTACAGCCAGAACAGTAAAATGAAATGGAAGACTTCCTGTTTCATTAGAGTTGTAGCCAGACTCTGCTGCTTACAATATATGAGCATAAAGATTTATTCCATTCACTCCAAAATAATGATTTTGTGTCTTTAAAATAGATCTTAGCAGCTGCAAAAGATGCATCTGTGTTCTGGACCCAAACCTCTAGATTTATGTCTCTACAGAGAAATCATACAGACATTGCAAAAGCCTCTGTGTTTTCCAAAAATATGAATGTTGGCTATGGATAGCCCATGCTATATATAAGTCTTCCACAGTCATCGACACTTTCATTAAAAAGGAATGTCAACCCAGAAATTTTTAAAGGAAACAATTTATAGAAAACAGCACAAATTTTCCCTCACCAGTAGTGGAATTCAGTACTCTTGGCTGTAAGACAGAGCATAGACTTCAGATGGGGAGAGCAAATGGGAATTACTGTTTCTTTAGTGCAAACATGAGACATGTTTTGGTAGTGTATAGAACCAAGTAGATAAGATTTTATGTTTAAGCTAACTTCTAGAAGTCTTCTAGTCCGATTTGAGGAAGATTAAATTCTAAGTAATAAGTAGGGTACTAAAAAGTTTTACTTCTGATAGGGACAACTAATAATGTTATTTTACTCAAAAATTTTGGGAGATCTTAATGTATCCTGAAAAAAACGCATAATCAGAGAAGCAGTTCCATCTCATTTTCTGGGGAGATGATGTTCAAAGGGATCCTCACAGTCCCAAACTCAGGATACTCTCTTATTAAAATAATAGTTCCTTGGAAACAACGTTACATTTCAAATAGGCAAAATGAGGAAAGATTAGCAGAAACAGGGACTAGAGGTAAGGAAGATACCATCAACCCCTACTGATACTGGGTCTATATTCCCTGAATACGCACAGATTTGCTACAGTAAGTTATAGTTTCCGTGACTGCACAGAGGAAGGTGATTCTTGTTACTTAGTGCCAGTGCTGGTTTGTCTATTCTACATTGGCGTATGGACTCTTTTGGGTGGTGATAAGGAGGATGAGGAGCAATGGCCAGAAACTGAAATACAGGAAGTTTCACTTCAACATGAGGAAGAAGTTACCAACATTGAGGGTGACAGAGCAGTGGAACAGGCTACCCAGGGATGTCACTCCCTCTCTGGAGACATTCCAAACCCACCTGGACGCGTTCCTGTGTCACCTGTTTCAGGTGACCCTGCCTTGGCAGAGAGCTGGACTGGATGATCTCCAGAGGTCCCTTCCAACCCTAATGATCCTGGGAACCTGTCATCAGCACAGTGACTAATGCAGAGATGTACTATGTCCCTGAAGAAACTTAGTACAGGGTGGCTTCAGACAGTGCCCTGCTCTATGATGTAACGAAGTTTTGTACCAGTGACAAATTAGGGAAAAAAGAAAAGGACTAACAGTAATGTGTTTGTAATCATGATTAGTTACCTTAATCACCCAAGCAGAGTTTTTCTACTCTTCCTTTTGCCTCCTCCTTCCTTCCAGTTCTGTAGTCTTGTTACCTCGTATAATTTTTAAAGAATTGTATCCTACATGAAATATGAGAGCCAAAAAACCAACAAAAACATATGAAATTTTCTTAAGATTACTAGCAGCAAGTGCAGCAGTTAATACAATGCTAATACATATTAAATGCTTCTGCCAAGCAGGTGAACTCTACTAGATTTGGTGAAATACTGTGGAGGCTTCCAATATAATTTTTCACCTCGGCACACCCATAATTTGAAGTAATGTTCTAAAGGCTGATGAGGTTTTGGTGCAATTATTTCTTAGGTTGTAGTGTCAAGGCTATCAAAAGCAAGCTTATGCGTAATCAAATATACTGAGTCTTTTAATCTAATCTTAAATAAAATAAGGTTTCCATTTTCTTCTCAGGATTTAGTGTTAGACCATCTGTAAATGTACTTGCAGTAACAGTGAATGTTTTTTTTTTAAGGTAGCTATCTTTTCACGTGATCTATCTGAAAATACTAAAATGAATGTCATACTATATTCTTTTATTAAATTGTGTTTTGTTTTCTCTTGAAATATCTGTGGATCTAATTTCTTGATAAATATATTTCCCATTTATTGAAGTTAAAGTTGTATGTCAAATATATTTTTGAAGAATTTTATCTAAGAACAAAAAAATTTAATATATTTTTTTGGAAGATACAAAGAAGTGATTTTTTGTGAATTATTTATTTCTGATATGTAGATGTGAAATGGCTGACTACTGTAGGTTTTGCAGAATTTGTTTTATGGGCCCATGTAATAATAAGTGCTAATAATATGTGATGAAAGCTCTTGGGCAGTGTTAGAAGTGGGAGCATATTATGAATAATCTTGCCAAAAATAATGAAGAAATCAAAAATGAGTTAGCACTTATTAGTTCACTGTATAAAACCAACCCTTAAGAATGGAAAGCAAATGAAAGATTTAAGGTAAATCTGTTTAATCCAAATTTGGAATACTTCTTTTCAGCATTGTATGTAAGAAAAGAAATTATTCTTTGAAAAAATGGATATGAGGGGTAATGTGAAAATGTTAGGTATGTTTAGTGCGTTCTTTTCAGCAATGAGAAGTTGAACTGAACTTCAGCAATGCCTGTTGTATGCACTAGGTGGTGTTTCAGCCTTTCCTATGGAAAAGCACATCCCGATCCAGTGCCACTAGCACCTGGGATTCTAGTTTTGAGCTAGTGCTGAACGTTGGAGAGGAGCTTTTTTCTCGTATTTTCCTTTTCAAATTGGCAGGATTCTTGTGTGGAGGACTGACACCCACAAATTGCAACACTCATATTCGTGTACAAAATGTGCTCATGACTGTTTTTAGGAGGGTGGTTAGGAGAGTTGCAAACGTGTGTAGTAGATAGTGTGCCTACCCTGGAGGGTTTCTGATGTGAGGGGTTAGTCCTTTTTTATTTCTGTTTTAGAAGGGAAAATCCTGTTTTCTCCTTGCAGGTTTGTCTAAATGCGTGTGTTGAGTACGCAGTCCACTCCTGTGGTCTTTGCTTCTCTGCGATGCTGCTGTCACAGTCCCAATAAATGCTGTGTCCTGGCAGGGGCTTGGCAGGGACAGACCTGCTCTGCATGTGTGTGAGCTGCTGAGCACTGTGTCCAGGCACCCGGGGGCAGAAGGAGAAATCCTGTCCAGGAACATGCCACCTTCCCATCTGTGCTCTTAGAGACCATCTTACAAGTGTGCCTGTCATTTAATTGAGAGGTCTGCACTATAAATTACCAGTATTTTTTAAATTGAAGGAATGCTTCTACATGCTGCTACGTGCTGATAAAATGTGGATGGCAATTTTGCCCAGTACTTTTTGAGAGCTTGAAATTTTTGTGTTCACTGAAAGCACAAAGATTTCTGCCTGTGTGACAGTTCCCATTCTTCTCACTGTGTGAAATTATCTGAAATTATGTTAGGGTTAACACTACGAAATTCTGCATGTTGAAGTTACGTTGAAAGTAATGGTTTATCAGAAGTGTGACCTGTAATTATCATTAAACAATCCTAGAAAAGCAGAAAAAAATTCTGCAAAATTCATAAATCTATGCATTTTAAATGCCATGTGTTTGATTTTTTTTTTTCAGTCTGAAATACCCTAATATAAACTTTTCAGGAATCAGGTTAGGTCAAGAGTACTCTTCCTGGTTCTACTTTTGGAGGAGGCAATAGGAAATTGTATTAATTCAGAGGGAACTCTTATTCTGTTGGGTACAAGAGAATAATACTGGTCATCCTGGAGTTCATTGTCTGGGGACAAAATTATGACTGTCTGCCAAGGAAAAAGTTGCCCAAATATTTTGACTGTAGTTTTTGTGGTATTTTAACGTCTACTGAAAGAAGTGAAAGTAGCAAATGAGGACTTCGGGGGATTTTATCTTGTTGTCCTTCAAGTTATTATATATTTGTACACTTACATAATTTTTTCACATCTGGTCCTTTTATTGCTCTGACACATACATTTCTGCTGTGTATAGACCTAGCAGAAATATTAAAGCCTTTTAATTGCTATTGATTAAAGAGGGCAAAAATACTTCTGTCTTGGGTTCTGAAATTTCACTTTGGTGCTTTCTCATGTGCTTTCTAACTTAATTAGCCAAGGTAAAACAGACTTATACTTAAATCTGTATTTGAATGATGTCTAGGCCTGAAGCATACACAGTTTTGACCTTTGAAGGTCCTCTAAGGACACCTAAGGTACCTCAGAGAGCAAGCTACTGCTCAGGGAGTCTCTCTTTTTTGCCCTCAGTGTTTGGTGGTTTCTTCTGTCTTGTTGATGTAAGCAGATGTGAGTTCTCATAAGTGATATCATCCCTATAAAAAATAAGAAGGAAGTTTACCAGGATGGGGCATACCACCACCATTAAATGGGCAAGTGATGCCTCCTTTTCCTGCCCCAGCCCAACAGTTTGTGAATGAAGCAGCTGGTGACTTTAGTTTGGGTATGGACCTTGCATCCAGATAACCTTCTATGTGAAGCTCTCATTGAAAGATTTTTTGTGTGACTTGACTAGAGAGCATGGTCCAAATTATCTATTAGATAACACCCTGGAGAAAGCAGGATACAGATGGCAACTTCTGAAACCTTTTCTGGAGGACTGAGCTAGATGTATTGTGGAGGTAGGAACTACGTCTTCCATGTGATTCCATGGACCTGGCTGCATTTAAAAGAAGGATGAATATTGATGTAACCCTTTGCATGTCCTATGCTCTAAATCATTGAAAAAAGGCAGCTTGCTGCAGGATTAGAACTGGAGACAGGATAACTAGATTGAAGTCTGAGTGTAGACATTCAAGGAATATATAGGAAAAGTGATACAATTTTGTCTGTGAACTTAGACAAAAATAATGAAGGGAAGAGAAAGAAAAAGAAAAGGAAGCTAAGGCCTAAGAAAAATGAAGATTAAGGACTGTAGGATGAAACTTGAATTAATGTTATCTACAGTCCAATTTTTAGGGTAACACAATAATCAGTTTGAATGGTCCAATGCATTCATGACTGGTGTGTTGTATTTGATTCACTGCACTCTGATTTATTCTCATATAACATAATAACTGAATGTTATTATGAAATTAACTTACAGATAGTTGGTGTTGATTTCCTGAACTGCCATGTGACTAAGGTGATCAGATACAAAAGCTTTGCAAAGAAGTACATTTTAGAATATTAAGAAAATCTTATTACTATAGGCAGGATCACACAACTGGGAAGCTGTAATGATTTTAATAATTTGGTAAACATATAGTGAAAGCTAAATTGTGGGTGTGAAGTGGAGAGAAACACCACCTTACACACTGGATTATTTTAGTTATAAAATGGCTTTAATTTAAAATTGCTCTGAAATTGAAGTCGCTTCTCAAAGTCAGTGTGTTCATGTAAGCATCGGATAAAGACCGCCGTGGAAGTAAATCAGCAGAGCATTTTTGAGAATTATAAAATTACTTGTTTGCAACAGCAGATGACATTTTCTAAAGTTCCTCACTCTTGGTAAGGAACCAAGAGAGAAATTGGTTCCTTAGTGAGAGAATTAAAATGGATTAAATGTTCAATGATGTTTTAATTCATTTTTTTCTATCATCCTCAAATTATAGTGTTAATTTTCAAAGTTTACATTTATTACCATTGGAACCTCAGTATTAGAACCTTTTCATTTATATTGCTACTATATATTGTTTTTCTTTGTCTTAAAAATAATGGGAAAAAAAGACTATAAGTATTTTTGTTTGTATTTTTTTCCAAAACTAGTTACTCCAAGGTTGTACAGACATATTTTGTTGTATTGTAGCTAAGATGTTGTAATTTTGATAGAATTAAAACCATTGTAAAGTAATATGGTAAACTATTAGAATAATATTAAAATTAAATATTAACTTAATAAAAATATTAAATTAAAGTAATATAATAAGCTATTAAATATAATAAACTATTAAAGACTGTGTAGTCTTTCTGCCTTTGGAAATGGTGACAGTCAGTTGATGTGTGCTTGCTGAAAACGTTGCATTCAGTGTTTACAAGCTAACGGATTTTACATTTAAATGTGTCTGAACAGGTAATGTGGGTATGTAACTTGTGCCGAAAACAACAAGAAATCCTCACAAAATCAGGAGCCTGGTTCTATAACAGCGGATCACACGCACCACAGCAACCGGACCAAGAAGGAATTAGAGCTCTGAGGAACGAGGAAGCACCCCAAGAGAAAAAAGCAAAACTGCAGGAGCATCCGCAGTACCAAGGNAAGAGAAAAAAGCAAAACTGCAGGAGCATCCGCAGTACCAAGGACCATCAGGTGACATATCCACACAAGCTTTGGACAAAAACAGATCTCAAGGGCTCACAAGACAGGACTCAATAAAGAATGGTTCAACAGTAAAGTATCAAGTAACAAGTGACACATCAGACAGGTAAGAAAGTATTTAATGGTTATCCTGATAAGATCTCATGAATTTATGCTACAAACTTGATTTTATATTTTAAAATTTTGTCTTATTTTTATTCTGTAGCCTATAAAATGTATACTGGGTTTTTTGAAGCAGTACTGAGAAGTCTTTTGTTGGTTTCAGATGGTCATAGCCAGTGTGTGCTTGAGAGTTGCAGTTGTGACATTTTGTCCATGTGCTTGCAACTTTGTCAAATTACAGTCATTGTGCTGTGCAGAATGTTACTCTGTATTTCTTTTGTGGTAACTAAATTTATGATAAATCCAAAATAGGACTCAAAAAGGCAGGTCAATATAAGACAGCATCTCTTCAGACTACCGAATCAAAACATCTGGTTGTACTTGCAGTATACAGTATTAAGGACAGTGAAATCTTTGTGTTATGACCTGTGCCTTTTCTTGGTTTCTCAGTTTCTTGCTGTTAGTTACTGTCATCAGTATAAATGTTTTTTCCTTCCCTGGTTTACGTTAGTGTTACTTGCGTTGTTTGAAACTGTAACTCTATCAGTGCTCAGGTAGTAAGAGTCGCTTTAGCCAGAGACTGGAGCAGGAGCTTCTGTCCCTTTTTTTTGATGTGATTATATCAGAAGGCACCAGGAAACACTCGACCTTAGTGGCTGGGTTTTATGGGAATACAAAAATAAAAATGTGATAATTGAATGAATTTAATTTTTTCATAAACAACACTGGTTGTTTAATAGAACTTTAAATATGGTGGGAAGGGAAAGATAAGAGTGCGGTTGCTCAGGTGTTTCCATGGCAATGATATCCTCACGCGTCTGCGAGAGACCTCCAGCTGCCTTGGAATCTGGCAGCCAGAGCAGTATAATCTGGCAGCTTTTCTCTGCTGCCCAGATATGACCTCATTATAGCATTTATTCTGAGAGCTTGAAACAAGTTTGATGTATATAGTATGTTTTACATTTTGTATACTAAAATAGTTTTCCTTTTTCCTCATCTCTTGTATTCCACCATATTTTGTTTCCTATTTTTGGTCTTATGTGAGAACAAATTGAATGTAATTAATCTAACCTTTTATTGGTTTAACTTATTCTGCCTGTTGCTGTTTGCTCTGATTTCAGCTGTTGGGTTTAGTACTTAGTTGTCCTGAGTGCTCCTCAGTTACACATGTAGTCTCTGAAAAACACAACTGGTACCCTAACCTGACACTAGGGAGCAGGAGAGACAGACTGATTCTCTTATGGTTCATTTTTTCCCCTTAATTTTGCCAGGAAATTGGTATAACAGATAATGTAATAATAAAAAATCCCAAACCCTTGTTAGCAGCAAAAATTTAACTCTTAAAGTGTTTTTATATTATACTCACAGAGAAATATGGAGGGAGAGAGTGATATATAAATAAATATATAATTGAGATACAGCATATGCATTTACCCTAAGTAGAGTTAAATGATAAACAATGAACAGTATAGAGTAATATTTTCCAACAGGAAGAATGTAGGCTTTGTGCCTGAAATTGGAACTGTTTTGCTGATTGTGATCACTTCTACTCGATATATTAAGTTCAGATAGTTATTTCAGTCATTAGCCTCATCATGTTTTGTTTGGATAATAATACTGATGTTTGCTAAGTAACATATAAAAGTATGCTTAGAATATGGTATATATTATATGCTATTGAAGGATAGAGGGTCCTCTGAATAATTTTATTCCCTAATGTTCCTCACATAGACTTTTTTCTGGACCTAATGAAAAAATTCTTCCATGATGCCTGTTCAAAGTCTTACTGGTCAAATGGGCTTTTAGAGGAGAATATCAACAGCTCTGAGAAAGACTACCCCAGAATTCAGTGGTGGGAAGAGACTTTAAGTGTGGATCTCTATGTGCTGTGGTGCCTTTGCTATCCTCATCAGTAATACCAGGAAGGATTACAATTTGTGTTGGTTTTGGCTGGGATAGAGTTAGTTTTGTTCGCAGTGGCTGGTGTGGGGCTATGATTTGGATTTGTGCTGAACACAGGGTTGATCACAGAGGTGTTTTTGCTGTTGCTGAGCAGGGCTTATGCAGAGCCAAGGCCTTTTCTGCTTCTGGTACTGCCACCCTGGTGAGGAAGTTGGGGGTGCATGGGAGGTTGGGAGGAGACACAGCTGTCCTGAGCTGGGACAGGTGACCCAAACTGACTAAAGGGATATTCCAGACCATGTGACATCATGCTCAGTAAATAAAGTGGGGTAGAGAAGGAGGAAGGGCAGACATTTTCTGTTCTTAAACTAGGTGTCTGCAGAAATTGAGCACCTAACTAGTATGTTAGACCATTTTTCTACATGAAGGAATTCTTTGAGAAAAACTTGGTCATTCAAAATGTCCAAAATAATAAGGAAATAGATAAAAAAGTCTCAAGTATTTAGAATTGGTTTTAGCTTGCCTTGCACAATCACCATAATGGAAGCAAGTAGAAAGTGACAACTATATTTTCTGTCTTATTTTTCATCCTAAGGACATTAGTTTTGACACAAAAAATATTTAAAATGTTAAGAACAATAACCACTTGTGAAAAGAAAGGTATTGCTAAGGCTTTATACATTTGGGTTAGGATTTGAATAGAAAGGTTAAGTTTATGCTTTTTGTCAAAGTTTTTTGGTTTTTTTATAGCTTCCATTGGTGTTGCAGCAGTCATTGCTTAGAAGTTCTTCAAATCAAGTATCCTATATGTTTTCTTGGTCATCTGGAGACACATTGGTCACAGAGTGAAGGGCAACATTGTCGCCTTTAATCTCAAAATCATCAATGTCCTTTCTGTCTCATTCCTTACTGTGTCCTTTCTGGTTGTGCTTTTTTGTTTTTCCATCCTTGAGTAGTACTCACCATATTTTTTTTCCTGTTTTCTTTGCTAGTATTATTCTTCATTGAAATTCTATTGCTTCAACCATTAGACTAGTATTCTGTTTCCTTGATGTAAGCGACAGTCCCATTTGCAATTGATAGATCCCAGCCTGTTTAGACAGATAGATAAGTACCTGATTATAGATCTTTGACTGATCTGTAATTTGTTGCCTGAAGAAGCCTGGGATGGTTTTGGATTGCACATACTCCAAGGGTGTTTCTTATATTGATTCTATTACAGAAAAAAGTAAAATGTAAAAAAAAAAAAATTCAGAAAAAAAAGTTCAGAAGTAAGTCATACTTATGAAGATCAGAACAGTTTTTCATTACTTGTTTTTTTCTAGTTCATATAATAGAATCATAGCATGACTTAGACTGCAACCCTAAAATCATCTAGATCCACCCCACCTGCCATGGGCAAGGGCAGCTTCGACTGGACCACTCCTCCAAGCCCCGTCCAGCCTGGCCTTGAACATTTCCAGGGATGGGGCCATCCACAGCTTTTCTGGACAACCTGTTCCTGTGCCTCACTACCCTCACAGTAAAGATTTTCTTCCTTATATCTAGCCTATATCTATCCTCTTTCAGTTTAAATTCTTTATGACAGTATTTACAATCTGGCCTATGGTGCTTTTACTGTTTTTTATATAGTAAACCTGTGGGTAAGGCAGGGGCAGCAGGCACGTGTGTGATTCACTAAATGACCATGGTGTATTTGACATTGTTTGAGGTGAGACAAATGTAATTTGTCCCACATGGAGGTTTTGAGCTAAGCACAGTTGAACTGTAATCCTATGTAGTGGTTTTCAGACTTAACCTTGTGTGCAGGTTGTATGAATGCTGATACAGTGTAACACTAGATTCCCTGAAAACTGCAAAATGATGTGAATCCAAGAAATGCGAAGTATTATTTTGAGTAGTCCATAGACTCAGAAGGTCTATTCTGAGGTCTGCTGAGCACAGATGGTAGATTTATAGCTGCAGTTCCTTGATTTGCAGATTCACGTTAATTCTGGATTAGGCAAAGGGGTCGGATTTTATTTTATTTTCATCAAGATCCTTCACATAGTCTATTGTTCCCAAGATCTACGCTACTCATCATACAATATGTGTTTTATTTCTAGCAGGAAAATCATTTGAACAGACATAATCTTTTTTTCAGTCATTCTGCAGCAGGCAATCAGCTTGTGAAACGGTTGGTTTCTTCATTCCAAAGCCCATGTTAATAATGTCCTATTAAAATGTGTACAACATCCTAAAATTAAAATCTGGGAAACAAAGAACCTAATGCTGATATGAAGCTTTTTTATATTTATCGTTTTCTTTGCCTGAATTGTTAAACCTTTATGCAGTGTTGCCACGCCTAGCTTTTAAAATAATTATTTTTCTTGCTCTCAGTAGGATTCATTGTAAAGCCATTTCAGTAATTTTCCACGTGTTATATATACAGTGTTTTAAACTGTAAATATTTTGTGACATTGTTTTGTTTGTTGCCTCACAAACCTTTATTCTGTACATATACATAGCTCTCTAGAAGTAGTAAACTACTCGTGCATCTTCCCAAAGCAAGGTTACGATGACACAGCTATTAATATATATCTGAAATGGTGTTATGTAGTTCAGGTAGATGTGAATTTTTCAGGGTTTAAAAAAATTATTATTGTTTTCCCAATCTGTATTTTATGAATTCAAAATGTTCTTCAAAATTTGAAAATGCTTTAATTTTACTATATATATTTTTCATGCATTATATTAGTGGAAGAAAAACTTCCTCAAGGATATATTTCATGAGATTTAATGAAAAAAAGAAAGTGAAAATATTGTGAGAATGTTCATTTTCATGTGCCATGAGTCAATTTATTCTTGCTACATCTATCAGAGCGTGAGCTTTGTCACAAAAAAAGAATTGGTTCTTGGTATAGGAAAAGATCATGATCTGTAAGCTCATGATCTGAAGCAAGACTAATAAATAAAGCTGCCTGAACCCTTTTCAGATTAACTGTAAGGATATGAGATTAAATCATAAAAACCAGAATGAAAACAACAAATTGAGAGAGTGAGCAGCTGCAGAGTTGCACAACAGCGGTATTTATTTTCCAGGCCAGCAGACACAGTGAAGATATACCCTACTTCCCTCTTCCTTGTTTTCTCCTTTCAGTGATACATATATATTTGGGGGTTTATTTTCTATCAACCCTCTTACTTTGAAAAAAAAAGAGGATTTTTAGGGTTTTTTCCACACACTACATAGGAGGCTTGGAGAGTGCATTTTATTCTGAGTAAGAAATGTGAACAAGAGGCTAATTGGGTCTGAAGATGCAGGATTTGTGCATGTATTCTTTATGAAATGTATACATGTGCTTCTCATATATAAAGGCTTTATTCTATTGTGCTACCAATGGCAGTAGCATTGAAAGTGATTTCCTGTGTCCCTTTTCCTTCTGTTCTTGGGAGGAATGCCAGTATGAGCTGGAAGCATAGGATCTGCCTTTTGGGACTGCAGTTGGGGATGTAAGGGTGTGAACAGAGAGGAAAAGAAGAGACCAAAACAAGAGAAACAGGGAGGATAGAGGAAAAAGCAGGCATAAGTGAGACAAGAAACATGAAAAAGCAGCATGAATTTAAAAATGAAAATATGTATCCATCTGTTTCATGTTTATATCTTTTTAAAATGATTCTTCTTTAATTGCTGGATCATGAACAACTGACACTGAGAACAGCACTGATGGTAGCTTATTGCAATTTAAAATATGACACTGTAACATTAAAGTCAGTCAGTTATACTTCTTTTGGAAAAGCTGAAAACTGCCCGTTTCTTGAGATTATCACTATTTTTCTGCTGCAACACTTATGACACATCACTGTAGGGCAACCTCTGGTTTTGATTGTTTCTATTTCTGAGTACCTGAGTTGGTAGATTTCTAGGCCAGATGTGTTAAAACCCCTTCACTTGGACCCATGGAGACTAAGCATATTTGAAATCAAAGTATTTTACCTGATTCTCAAGTTAAATAGAGGTATTTTGTCTTTTTTGCTTATTTTTTTTTACCTGCTGATATATTTAAAGCCAGTGAGAAATATTAAAATAATTTAGTATAAGTATTTAAGTTGTGTTGGTATTCAAGAGTCAGACTGATAAAGCTGTGTGCGGCTGTTCATGTTCATGTCTGTTCATGCTCAGACAACAGTGTCTCTAAACCTTTTAGAATTCTTTATGTAAGGCATAAAAATATGATTTTTTAAAACATTTTTGACCACAACAGTATCAAAACCCCTGCAATTGTTGATAAGCAGAATTATATTCTTTCACTTAATGAGTAAATCTAATACTCCATACAAGAAATTTGCAGGTTGAGTTTAAAATTGAATCAGTATTCTTTTCCATGCATGACTGCAAAGGCCTCACAGTGACTTTCACTGGTGCTAGAACAGGATGCAAAGGGCTTTAGAGGTACCTTAGAGTATTTTCAACATATTAAGTGAATATTTAAGTTTTACAGGATTTGAAATGCTTATGAATAAGGTTTTATATTCATCTTTCTACTCCCATTTCAGCATTTTTTACCAATTTAATAGTTCTTAGAGCTGTAAAGCAAACCCAGTGTCAATCTGAAAACCTGTCTCAGTAGTTTTGCTTTTGTTTCTTGTGCTTTCATTTCATCATACGCTTTATATGATTCTTGAGATAATAGTTTAGAACAAATAAATTAGCTTTTTCTTCACAGAACTGCTCTTTTAATTATTTAATTCATCTACACATAGGATTAAGGGTGTGGATCAGCATTTCATGGCTGTTCTAGCTTT
>WAAG01030855.1:324-15851 GCA_013390105.1 Tichodroma muraria
GATTCTCTGTACAAACTGCCAGTGGTAAGATATCACTGCTAATATGTCTTGGCTACATCAGATTCTCATAATAGAAGGATGAAACATTTTTTGACCACGAGGTTTCTGCTTCCATCTCACCACACCCAAATTTTCTGAAAATACACTGCTTCATAGTTACTAAAAATAAATCATCATCTTTACTTCTTTCTCATGCCATAGATATACACATGCTAATACTCTCTTCTCTCTGCATCCAAATCTTCCTGCTCAATGACATAACCATTTAGCAGGATGTGTACTCATTCTTAAATGGAAGACACAATGTACTTTTTTCAGCTGTAGCTACATTTCACAAGAAGTGCTGAACTATTTTGAACTAAGACATTGTTTGGAAACATATTCCATCCTTTTACAGAAACATGTTCTTCAGCTAAAGCCACATCTATAACTATTATACAAGATGAATAAAAAGCATATCTTCACAAACATTTTCCAAGAGCAAGTGTCACACTGCCCATACTTATAACCTGTTGCAAAACAGCAACTCTAAGTTTTCCCAAACCTCACTTATGTAAAAATAAAGGTTACACCCAGTACCAAGTCCAACAGTGAAATCAGCAATGTAAACAGGATGAAAAATCAGTTATCCTCACATATGGGGAGTTACAAAAGGTATGTGACATATGGAATCTGTATTTCAGTTAGGTCACAGCTTTGTTCTAATACTTCTTTTACTTTTTAACCTATTAAGAAAATGGTTTTCAGTCAAGGAGATGGAGACCAAAAGGAAAACCGATTGGCTGTTCAGTCTGAAGCCTTCTCAGGACAGGATGTCTGTACCCAAGAAAGATGTGTTAAATAACAAATATGTAGCCTGTGTGGAGGATAAGGGCTGGATTAAAAAGCAAACAAATAAAAACTTAAGAAAAGTTTACTACGGGAAACTCCAGGTTCTTTCATATTCTGTATATTCACGAGAGTAGGAAAATATGAAAGCTAAGATTTTTGTGGGATGGGAAAACTGTTTCCTGCCCATCTTTGACCTCTCAGTGTAAAACTGCTTAGCGCTTTGGTTTACAGTACAAATATTTCTGGATATGGTATCCATCTGTTATGCATTAGTAAAATATTTCTGATATTCAGCACTCTTTTAAACAGCACTATTACATCGAGAAAGGTTATTAGCTAAGTAAGAGTCTGACAGGTTTACAGTGGATGGTATTTCTGGAAAGAGTATTTGCTGTTTAACATTTCTTAAGGAGAGTTGTTAAAATTTCAAGCAAAGGGTTCCTGAAACTTCAAGATGATGTATCATATGTGGCGTGATTACACAGATTATTACTCTTAAAATGTTTTTTTCAAGGAAATTTGACTATTTTTAACACTTAAGTAAAGACTTTAAATGGTAATTTTAAGTTCATCATAATTATCCATAAAGATAACTCGATATCAGTTTTTGAAATGTTCCTTGTCTTGGCTACATGTTGATTGAGGGTGTTTATTTGCACAGTAAATTTTATATTCTTTACAGTAATGGAAAAGATGCTGTCATCTTAAGAAGTCAAAAACCACACAGAACAAGAAAGGAAATGAAAAATTCCAAACTGAAGACCTCCAAGAAATGTCTGTCAAAACCAGAAAATGGGTCTCATTCCCATTCCCATTCCAACTCCTTTCTAGCTGCATGCAATTACTGTGCTGGAGCTTTTCTTGCCAGGCTTTCCAACCTCACTTGCATTAAAGATTGGGAAGCTGTTTTCCCAGATGTGTACACCTGGAGGAAAGCTACCCCTGGCTCAGGGCTGAGTCACAAACTCGGATGCTTCAGAGCTTTTCTGTCAGGATAAGGGTCCCAGGGGCTTGTCTCTGGCTTGGTGTTTATTCTGAGGTCCTTATAAGATTTTCAAATATTTGGCACCTTTTCATAATCAACAGATTTTAGCTCAGCTCACCTTTTCCAAAGCAGTCTCTCCCAATATCCCTCGCAGGGGCAAAAAAAAAAAGGACAGATGATCCCAGATGCCTTTTTTACTTGTTTACTGTGAGGATGACTGAGCACTGGTACAGGTTGCCCAGGAAGGTTAGGGAGGCTCCATCCTTGTATATATTCAAAATCTGACTGGCCATAATCCTGGAAGACCAGCTCCACCATACCTGAGCAGGAGAATTCTGTCTGGGACTTGGGACAGTGCTACTTGCAGAGTTTGCCTGCTTTAAGAAAGAGAAGGGAGAAACAGCTCAGGGAAATACTTCCCATTCACCCTCTCTGGCTCCCTCACTTCCGGAACATGCTGGAGCAGTGCAGAACAGCTGCTTGTATCTACCACAGGGCACCTGTAAGCACAAGAAAGTAAGCTGGGTACCATTTGTGCAGGTACATGGACATCTCAAAGCCAGGGTTGTTGGGAACAGCAGAAAAAGGTCCTAAATATCTCACTACCACTTCTGCTCTAGAGAAAGGATAAGGACTGCCAGACAGAGGCCATAAGTGGAACTTCAGAGAGGACCGAGGGTGAAGAAGCGCAAGAACCCCAGCATCAGCGCTGGTTTGTCAAAGTATCTCTGTGCCTTTGCTTCCAGTGCTTAGTTGTGTCAGAAATTGCTGACATTGTTGCCTTTTTTCCATCAGTACTGCAAAGGAGTCCAGCAGAGCTGCCTATCACTACCTCACCAGACTTTTTCTCAAAGGAGTACCTTTCCTCCAGTTTCAGGTTCAACTGAGAGTGAAGGTACTGTTTAAAGGTTTCCTGAGAAGCTTTGGTTGAGGAGACACCCACCGCAGGCAGGCCCATCTTTATGCAAAACAGCAGTCACTTATTTTTCACAGGTTCCTCAAAAAAATGTTGGCAAGGCTGACAAACAAATGGGAAATCTCACATGCAGGATTTGCAATTTTAAACTAAAGAGAAACCTTGGTTTAAATGTACATAATTTTAACCTGGAAAGAAAATAAGCAAATATGGCAAAAAGAAGAGCTCACAGATAGACTGCAATAAATAAACCTTATGTAGAGAGAAGCTTGTCTGGATAAAAACATTCTGAAGTTCACTAGATTTGGGATCAATACAGCTTCACATAGATGCAAAAAAGAGGTAAAATAAACCTCTTGTTGTTGTACAATCAAGGCAACAGATCTATTTCACACAAAGAACCAACTAATCAACCTAGACTGCAAACCCAACATGATAGACTCACATATCCATTGTAAAAAGCTGTCCATATGCTGCACTGATTAGGTTGGCTGAATACATACAGAATTCATTGGGAAAGAAAATTGTAGCTACAAACAAAATGTATAGTCTGTCCCACCGTGTATGGCTAAGCATAAGCCATATCATAAAAATTAATAAAAAATAATGAAAAATACTGATAAATATTACAGCTGCCCCCTATACAGCCACGAACCTGTCAAAAGGCAGTAAAGAATAACTACCTTCAGTACCGTGAGAAAGTTTTGGGCTTCTGTAAGACACACTCTTCAAAAGGGCAGTACACCGACCAGACTATTTCATCACTGCTCCATTTCCAGTTTTCCCTTTTGGCCCAAAATACATATGAAAGGTATCATCAGTAAACTTTCATCCTTAGGGCTTGACAGAAGTGTTTGGGTAGTGGCACAAAGCAGAGGTGGATCTACACAGGGCTGAAGCCACTCAGCTCAGAAAAGAAAGTGCTGTAAAGAGCTACAAAATAACGTCTTTACTGAAGACATTCATTGCCCGCTCACTGGGGCCTCTTGAAGCCACAGGGAATGTGTGGGTCTCTGCTGAGCCTGGAGGAAAGGTATCCAGGAGTACCTTCAATGAGGTTGAGGAGTGTGAACATTTGAGACCAGCCCCTGGGGGACTCTTGAATCACCTATTTCTAGACTGGGTAACTAGCAGTAACTTCAGTGTTGTAAGTGAAGATGGAAAAAATGAAAATGAAAATTAAAAACATGAAAATGAAAATAAAAATAATGAAAATAGCACCATACTTTCTCCAGGAAGGAGAAGGAGCTGCCTGTCTCATCCACATGACAAGCTCTGCCAAGTGTGTTCTGTCACGTTCAACTGATTCCTGTCGCCTTCAGTTGGTTTCTAATGCCTGTTTAATGCTTTGGGCTCAGTCTTTAAAGGCATGAATCCCAAATATATGAGTGAAATCTGACCTCTGAACCAAAGGGGTGGATGCATCCCTGTGAGGAGGCAATTTAGTTTTGATTTGTCTCAACACTGATTGTCAGAGGCATGTGGCAGAGGGGTTGCAAACGTGCCACGTGCAGGAGGCAGCTAGGAGAAAATGGGGGAAAGCCTTGTCTCTGGGAGAGTTTGCCTGGCAACCATTTCATGTCTCACATGGGACAGGCAGTCAGCAGGAGACACTGCATTCCCCAGAGAGGCTTCTCCCATCACATGGCAAAAGGTCTCCACCCATGGACTGCAGTGGAAGGTTGGACTGGGCCAGTGGTCTCCTGAAAGCAGACTTGGGGAGGAGCCAGGGGGTATAAAAGTAACTGCATCATAAGCTTTGGGACATTTGCAGACTCGTTTTCTTGGGGCCTGGTGACTGTGAGGCTTTTAGCATCTGGGAGTCTTTTGAGTCTTGTGTTTTTGCTTTAGCTCCAGCCTGCTGAAGTCTGCTCCTTTGTCCTGGCCCCAGCCTGCCTTTTGTCCTTTTTGGCCCTGGCTCCAGCCTGCCTTTTGGTTCTCCTTCCTTCGCTGGCTCTTGCTCGCCCTCGCGTCTGTCCTGCCGCCCCGTGTCTCTGACAGAAGAAGCCCTGCCGCTTCGCCTCTGCGTCTCTGCCTGAGCCACCTGCGTCCAGCCCTGCCTGCCTCTGATCCAGCCCACTGCTGTGATCCCCGCCGTGACCCTGTCCAGGGTTCTGCATCTCCTGCACGAGTGCCCACTCCCTCACCGTGTGTCCGGCCGCCCGTGGCCACGGGACCCACTCCTGTGGGGCCTGTGGGGCCTGTGGGGCCGCGCCTCTCCTAGAGCTGTTCTGGCTCCCCAGCAGGCCGAGTGCAGCGCAACCCGGCAGCACTCCCTATCCTGCTGGTGGTAATGCCTGCTTTCCCTCTCTCTCTCTGTCTCCCCTCTCCCTCTCGCTCTCTCTCTCACCCGATTCCTTTTCCATTTTCTTTACTCCTTCTCTGTCTTTTCTAGCCCTTTTTGGGGGAGCACCTCTTTTTTTGTTTGTTTGTCGTTACCAATAAATGGTTCTCAGATACAAAGTTGTCTTGGTTGACTTAATTTCCTTGTAGACAATCTATTTTAAAAAGAACTCCTCGCAGTTCCCCACAGTGGAATGCGACAGTCCCCCTGCAGCCATATGGATCACAATGCACAGAACAACACAAAAACCGTGGACGAAAGATATCCTGATAAAAGATAGGAAGACATTTTCCAGAGAAGTCTCAGTGTTATCTAGCACCTGATCATAAGGAATAGTGCAAAAGTTTTTTCTGAGAAATTCTTTCACCTCTAAGAGATGCTTGTTTTACATAGGCTGTACTGAGAATGAGAAAGCAGAACTTTTTCAATCTGAGACTGGTTTTTTAGGAAAAGAACTTTTGTGGAAGTACACCAGGCAAGTTTCATAGTCAAACGTACTTTCCTACTCCTAAAAATTATTCTCTTCATTCAATTTCCATATTTGAATCTCAAAACTTCCTTCTCTTTCCACATTCCAGTTAGCCCGAATCAGACTCCCCACGACACTCCCGGATTCCCCTCCCATCATAAACAGTTTTGTATCCTTCTTCCAGACATTTCAATGCAAAGAATTGAAACAGAGTCTATTTCTATTGATTTTGTCTACTAAGTCTAGTAAGATTGTTATCTGCTAAGGTTATCATTAGGATGGCCAACAACATAAAATATAAAATGGTGCCCTAAGAAGTCCTGCCCTGCTCAGTGCCAAAACATACTTCCAAAACAGGAGCTACAAATACGAGGAAGAGGTTAAGCCCCTGATGGAATTGTACTGGTAGAATTTCAATAATTTCCCTCTTCCAAACAAAAGCATAATCACGACCGGATAAAAAAACAGTTTTCACTAAAGAATATACCAGTGTTTTCCACAAATCAGCTGGGAGTTGGTGTGTGAGGTACTGTCAATAGAAATAGCATAGACAAAAATTGCAGTCCACTCTGGGGCATCTTTTGGAAGTGTCATCAAAAAGTACTGTCTCTCTTCCTATAAATGACCTGCAGATAAGTGAGAAGTAACAGGAAAGATTGAGATTTGGCAGAAAGTACTGATCAAAGTAACAGACTGAAATGTCCTAGTCAAAAATTAGAATTTTTAGAATCTTTATAATTTTTAGAAATCTTCCACTTAATAATTTCACTTAATAATTCACCTTCCTGCTCTCAAAGTAATTAACAAAAAAAATAGTCATATTACTGTGACACTGATTGTGAATATCTGTTATTTATTTCTTTTACACCTCACTTGGCCACTCAGACCTCAGAGGACAGATGACAGAGCTGCATCAGCAACTGATGGAGGAAGGCAGAAGTGGGGAAAAGGAGACGAAGGTAATAATAATCTAAAGGTCTGTTTGTAAGTTTGTGTGATCAGTGATCTTTGACAGAATAGACAGCTCCTCACTAACACGTGTTGCCTACACTTGGGCATACAATGACAAACCACCAACTCCCCTTAATTTTACTGTGATGAGCTTTTTGTGCCCTCTGAGAGCTACTTTATAGGACAGGGCTGAAAAAAAACCCACCTTCAAACTTGCACAAGCTACTTCCTACTTTTACCAGTTGCAATTTTGATATTTAAATATCAACTCAGTCTGTGGGGATAACAGACATTGGAAGGGTTGGGATTCTTTTTGTTTTTCCCAAATGGTTCTCTGGAGAACAAGGCACAGTGGGCGTAGATGCTGGCATTGCCATTGCATCTCTCTTCCTATCTGCAAAAGATCTGTTATTCTTCCAGACTAAAGCTGTCAGTCAGGAGAGACTGTGAGAAGTGAGGCAGTGCTTCATGATGTGGACTGAAGTTCACAAGAGACCAACTGATTTGCTCTTGTGACCTAGCACAAATTTGAAATGCCTGTCTCCAGAGGTAAAAGGTTAATGGAATAACCTATTTTTCATCTAGCTCCCTACTGCAGAACACCCTTTTAATTATTGCTATTATTTATTGATTTATAAAGTAACATGTAACATAAGGTACTCAGCAAGGAAATTATGAAGCATATAAAACACAGTTAAAATGATCAAAGAGATGTCTGATCTGAAGAGATCTGTGATGACAAATATGGAAAAGCACTTCTCCGTCTTGAAGACAAACATCAACTTCACTGTGTCTGGTTATGGAGACACAGAAAATACACACACAAAAGAATACAACTGTAAGTTAAAAAAAAAAAAAGTGGGATGTTAAAACTCCACACTTGTTTAGAAATGTGAAAACTGTCATATTAAGAATCCAGCTACGAAGAAATAGACATTGTAATTCTTAGTACAAGTCAGGTAACTGATCAGTGACCTAAACTTCTTCTAGTGCCCTTAAAAATCATTTTGATTGTTTTAATGCCACAACAGTTGAAGCAGTGCTTGAAGCCACATTGCCGTGAAGTAACAAAGAACCAAATCCTACTGCAGTCAGATGTGATGTCCCAATGCTCTGATCAGTATCAGGGGTATCCGTATCCGTATCAGGGGTATCTGTATCCGTATCAGGATCCGTATCAGGGCTTCTAAGGGGTGCAAAGGTATCAGGAGAAGTTGCAAGAACTGGAAAATATCATGGATGTTGATGTGTTCTCAATGCCGCACCAGTTGGAAATGGAAATAGAGAAAAGAGAAGAGCTTGCTGTGCTGGAGACCTGCTCCTGTTGTGGTTCCCTGCATTCCCTTGGCCCCCACCAGCACAGTGGGTGCCCCAAAGTCCAGTGTGCAAACACAACATGCTTCCAGCTTCCACACACAGTGTTAAGGCTGCATTTGATGCTTCCCTAATGCAGCCTGGAGCCAGGAACTTCAAAGGAGCACATCAAAGCTGTTATTCACAGCAGAGAAGAGTGTGAAGTCGGGTGGCATCTTTTCTCTCCCCAGTGAATATGAAACTTCAGGGGGCTTCCCAAAGGA
Source organism: Tichodroma muraria (assembly GCA_013390105.1). Classification (NCBI taxonomy): domain Eukaryota; kingdom Metazoa; phylum Chordata; class Aves; order Passeriformes; family Sittidae; genus Tichodroma; species Tichodroma muraria. Next base: position 8,398 of record WAAG01030855.1, read on the forward strand.
CATATGAGTGATTAAAAAAAGGAAAACTCTCCTTCATATCCTAGGGAAAGAAGGGTAGAGACCCCGTAGAGGCAGATGGAGGAAGACATGAAAATTTCTATTAATACATCTGGATAGCCTGCTATGCTGACAAGGGAGGGGGAGGGTGGAAGAAAAAAGAACTAAGTTTCATCTTTGTTTCATTGGTATTTTTCTTTTTTTTTTAATCTGAGTCACAAAAACTTAAAATGATGAAATGAGCATGTGCAGCCTGACTGAGAGAGGAGACAGGCAATTACGGAAACTCTGGGCCACAATATCAGCTGCCTGCTGACTCCTGCGATTGAATTAAAACAATCGTAAGAATAGTGCAAGGACTTGCCCTTGTCCTGCTTGTCTATGTGTTTATTTAATTTTCTGTCCAACTGACTCTCAAATAAATTGGGAACAGCTGCCGTTTTTTTGATTCAGTAGCTCCATTACCCCCCAATGACATCATTCTGGGCACGCTCACCAACAATAGGTCATTATGCTGCAATTACTTTATTGATTTATGGAATTTTTTAAGCTCCACCAGGAATATGCACATTCAAAGGAAAAAAAGGAGTTTTCCTTCTGCACTGCTGTAAGTAGTGAGTTGCTGCAGTAGGCAGGAATAGTATTATGGACACAGAATAGAATTTAGATTACAAAGAAAAAAGACATTTTTGCTATTGGTTACGTTGTCAAAGAAAAAAAGAAGATAAGATTTCAGAGGAGGTTCCTGCTGTGAACTGATGTTTAGAAACCATGATTTAATGTGGCAATTAAATGTATAATGCAAGTAAAACTGCTACATAACAGACTGGCAGTAAAAACATGCAATATTTGCTATAATGGGTTGATGCACGGCCTTTTTGAGGGACTGCAAAAAATATTTAAGAATTATTATCACATGGAAACATTTGCTTTCTTCTGTTCTTACTGATACATTAGAACAGCCATCCTTTGTACTTCAGACACTATTCTAAGGGAGGAAAGCAAAAACAGTGTAGTGATCAGTGTTATGATCTTTCACCTTTGAATCATCTGCTTGGTTTGAAATCAAGAAATTTTGAAGACAACTGAGGCTACAAATTAAAGCAGTTTGTCATCTTCTGTATTAAAAAAACAACTTGTTGGAACACACCAGAAAATTGTCACTGTGGTTAATAAAGTAGAGGTAAACCATGGAAGAATTTTATAATCTTTTAGAATACAATGAACATTGATCTGTATGGAACACAGATAGAAACATCCCTTTCATGAAACTTTTAGAAGGGGGCAAATACCTGCACAAACTCTATCTGAATATGTATTTGAATATTTGAATGAGGCTTATGCTTACACCTCTCAACATTTACTTATAAAACTTCAATCACTTGTTTTTCTTTGCACTAAAGAATATAAATTTCTTTGCACTGGAATCTAAAAATGGCTCACTTCAATCATCAGGAGGATAACTGGAATTTTTGAAAATCTAGAGAATGATGCCTGAGCACCACAGTATTCAGCAAGAGCTGAGTGCCTTAGATATTGATACTGAAACTTCAGTTTGATATTGAAACTTCATCCTTTTTTTCTTTTCCTGTTCCTGACTTTGATGCTTAAAATGTTTCAGTCATCCACAGGGAGGGAAGAACCTGAATCCTGTGCTTTACATGAATCATTGCAGTGATACAACATTGGCTCTGATCTTCAAGAGCAAGTAAGTGACAGTAGCAGGTTCCTAATTCAAAGGTTGATAAATGCAAACCACAACATTTCTGCAATGATTCCATGTCCTTTTGAAGACCTATCCATACTGGATGACTGAAATGTACAAGTTGTGAACATGACGTAGTCAGATATTCTTCACATTAACTTTTCTATACCAGTTGCACATAACAGACAGAGTCAGGGGAAATAACCTCACCTTGAATGTTTCATAAAGAGGGAAAAGCGGGTTGGGTAGCTTAATGAAAAAAAGAGAAGGTTTTTAGAAAACACCTCAAGAAAATGTCTTCAGGTCTGCAATCAACACCACATGGGTACATTACTGTGCCTAGCAGACTCTCATATTATGACTTGGCTTAATTGCCATTACATGGGCATGGCTGTAGATTGTCATTACAAGTGTTCTGACAAAATATTGGAATAATATTTGTGGGTTTTTTTCTGTATTTTATGGATGCAATTTACAATAATTTCATTTGTTGAGATACCTCCAATCATTCTTTCCACATCAAATATATGTTAATGTTTGAAAAGTTAGTTGTTTTTCAACAAAATTATCCTGGATGAACAAAATATACTAATTTTTAGGAGGTCATGCTTTGAAATAAAAAAAAAACCTAAATAGCTCATTAGATCTGCTGGTACCACATTAGCAGGAACAACATAAAATGAAGTAAAGTATTATGATTAAAATAATAACATATCTGTATTTGATCATATTTTTTGCATTTCATATATTAAAATAAATATGATCAAATTATCTGGACATTCCAATGGCATGAGTTTAACTCCCTTTTTTTTCTACTTTTGACATTTGCACTTTGATTGAAAAACATGAAGGGATGTGAGATTCCTTCCCCACAGTCTGATTATTCTTTAAATTTCTCCAATACAACTGCTGTATTTTAGTTGCATCATCACGAAGACTCTGTCATGAAGTCAGACATGACTGTTTTAGTAATACTCTTGTAATGGACTCAAAATACAAGCCTGGACTCCGTGATCTCCTCACAGTGGCCATACAGTTATACAATTTATTTATTTATTATTTTGCTTATACTAGTTTTACCGCATTCAATACAAATGTGAGATTTCTGTGTGACATGAATGAAGCCAACAAATTGCACTACTCTGATCTTACTGGTTTTGTTAACTTTGCCAGACTTCTCCTTTTTATAAGATCAATTAATGAGAGAACACCTCTTGAAATCAGACAGTCAATTACTACAAAAATCAGCATTTAATTTATCTGAGTAGCACTTTCAATACCACAGCAATGCAGAGAAGTTAAAAAGCTAAACTAGAGAAAGATCCCATCCACGGAGACATCAAGGGGCCTCAATCTCATTTCTCCTGCTCATGCATCTCCTGTGGCCAGCACAGGAGGTTTTCCTGCAAGTGGAAGCTGCAGTTAAACCACTAGTATTGTAATTTATATTTCTCATTCTGGTTACATAGCTGGTGAGGAGCACAGAAAAGCAGGACAGCAGATGTTCACTCTTGTGGAGGCGAATGAACCAAGAAAGAGGACAGCACACACAGAATGTCTCTAACAATCCCTCCCTGTGATTCCCTGAATGCTGTTTCTGACCCCTCCTGGCATGTGAGGTCACAGAACTGTGCTGAACCTCAGTGGAGATGACAAGGACTTGATCCAGCTGGAAGGGAAATGGGACATATCCGCTGAGGAACCATGGAAATGGAAAGCGGGGGCAGGGTGACACTGGGTGCTAAAATTCCCCTTTGGCTACTGGAAATCCTTCAAAGCCAGCAAACTGGCATGCTACCAGAACCAATTGCTAGTGCCAGAACACATTTCTATGGTACATCAAGTGACAGATTTTGCAGTCATACCATAAATAATGCACCTTCTCTTCAAGTGAGGTGAAATGTGGTTCTACTGAAATTAATAACACTAACTCAATTTATGTGGCAGAGAATCTGCTCCAGCATGTTAAGATAACCATTGATGTCTTCTGGGTTTAAGTTATTACTTCTTAGTTTAAAAATTCCACTTGGAGTTATTAGTAATGAAAAGGAAATTCCTCCCTCTTCCAGCATCCTGCTGATATTGAGAAGGCTGCAGAGGTTACAAAACTACTCATTTTGTGCCTTTGCAATGAGCAGGTTTTCTCATGAAATGGACATTCTTGTAGTGACTACGATAGAACCCCACATTCCAATGCAGGGCTTGGAACTTAAAGGACCATTCCAACCCAAACCATTCTATGATTTCAACCAATTGATGTAATTACCCTGTATCAGTGGTGAAATGTTAAGCCTCCATAATGCCCCTGTGTCATTTTGCCACCTTGAAACCTTAGGTAAACAGTTCTCTACATCATTATTTATCCCCAAAAGCAGGTGGGGATTTATCCCCAAAAATCCCTACCTCTCTTACAGCAGGTAAGAGAGACAATAGTTAAATGAACTGCCTGCTGACACAAAAGATCAGTGCCAGAGTTAGGATCAGAAGTCAAGTTCTGGACCTTCTAACAAAATTTCTCTATGTAATTACGTTCACCATTTGCAGATATTAAAGATATGTAGACATTGAAAATTGTCAGAAAAAACCCTCCTTCTGTAAGGGTATCTGTCCCATGATTTCCAGAAAAATACATGAAGCTACAAAGGCAAACAGCCAGTTAGGTAATTGTAGACACAGCCAATGGATGCATTAGCAAAAATAATCACTGCCTGTCCTCAACCAATGAAGATCTAAATTTTGCTCCTTGGCCTAGGCAGCCTGGCTTTCAGTCCTGTAGGGTTTTGTTCTCTCTCTTTGTACAATTTCCAGTTGTTCTGAATATTTTCAGCACCTTTATCAATGGCATTTTAACTTCATGGTAGACTGTGGGACAAGCCTCTCCCTGGGCCTGGGGTCAGACGCCAACCATGGGAACCACTGGGACTGTCACTGGTTCTGCAGCCGTCCCTGTGGCTGGTGGGGCTCACATGTCACCATAAAAACTGATTTGCGTGAATTGGCAAAGAGTGCTTTCTACCCTAAACATAGTTTTTCAGCTGAACTTTGCGTTCTGTGGAGATACATTTTTGAAAACTAGAATTGAGCATAAAATTCCATTATTTAAGTGGCATGTACTAGGTAGGTATGGTCTCAGAAACCTGGCAGTAACTTACTCTGTTTGTGGCTTCTACTTTGTTAGACTCTGAGGAGCCATGAATCTATCTTGTCCTTAAAAAACTGAAAGAGGGGGCCTTTAAAATGAACATAATGCTTAATTTATATGCCACAGGAGCAGCATATCAAGGGCTCTGTGCTGATTAGACCCAGATGTTGGTAACAGTGTTATGGACCAACTGCAGGTGTGGGAATAAATCCCTTTCCCTGGGACCCTCAGCAATCAGACCAGTGGTTTCTTCTGGCCCTCAGCTCACAGTTTTCAATTAGCACTACAATGGTATTGTTGTTCTCCGGCATTAGATCATATGTCATGTAAGTGAAGTTGAATATACACTTTAACTTGACAAGGTGATTAAGGCCCAGGATACATATGTTCACTATTGTAACATGATCATGGTTAAAAAATAATAATAGTAATAATAATAATAATAGCCCTTATATGCCATAAAGTTGTTATTATTTTTGCTTATTGGTAGATTTTCACTATTTATTTTCGTGAAACAAAACATAGTGCAAAGCAGGGCTAGAGTAGAATTTGAATAAAAGGCAGACAAAAACGTGTAAAATTATATGTGTATGTGTGTGTGTGTGTGTGTGTGTGTGTGTGTGTGTGTGTGTGTGAGTACAATGCTTAATTATGGACTTTTATGTTTTTATATGACTGTCTGACATCTGAAAACTTGGATCGCTCTTTACTTCCTTTCCCAGTTTTCTGTCCACTCTCCTTACCTTTTCTCACTATTCATGTCAATGAATAGTGCATGCACAACTATTTCCACAGGAGAAGAAACAGAAATATCCCCGAAAAGCCATTTGTGTTAGAGCAATGAATCCAGCTCATCAGTGCCAGAGGTTGTTTTCTCTATCTCCTTTGGGTTTCATGATATTTAGAACACCAGGATGGCTCACTAAAACATATTAAGGGCTCTGGGAAGTAAAGGGGCCATACTCCTCTTCCACACATGCATAATTCCCATTAATGTCAATGGCCATTACCTCTGCTAAGAAGAGTACAGCTACTAATATTTTTCTTATATGTTCACTTTCATCAGGTTCTTTTTGCCAGACCTGTGGGACTGTGTATTATTCAGTGGTAGCAAAACAAAAATAAAAGGGAAAACCTTGGGAGAGTAAAATATAAGAATGACATAACCAGCTTAGAGACATGTTTTGATATATTGTTTGCAGGACAAGATTATTTCTCTTTTTTAAGTGGTACAAGGGAATTGCAGACACAAATCCTTTAGGAATGCAGGAAATATAAGTGTCCCTGAGGTTGTCAAGTGTTACCCAGGATTATCAAGCACCAATTACTTGCCACCATAGGCCATCACAAAACTTATTCTGGGACTTATTCTGAACCCAGGACAAAATGCATAGGGACAAGACCCCACTGCTATACAGATCCAGTGAACCTCAACACAGAAAACTGCATTTGCTGTCCTAGAGAGCAGAGCTCAAGAGCTCAGGAGTTTATTAAAAGAAGGACTATTATCTTTTCTGCCGTTTGCTTACACTCGGCAGTCAACAGTGAAGGTGCATTTGGGTGATCCTGGGCAATTGGTCATAAAGTCACAAAGAAATATTCCTGAATGAGGTGCGACTCATAAACTGCAGGTCCTGGATACAACATTCTGTTTCAGTGCATTGTTGTTCAGCACATCGTAACCTCCTATGTGTCCTGCCTTGCAAGAAAATGGATACAAGAGCTGACAAACAGGAATTATCTTTCACCAGAAAGAAGAAATGTACTTTCACCACTTCCATACTTTCCAACGCAGAAGCCAAAGAAAACTGCATAGCACAGACCACATAAATATTCAATGAATAAAAGGAATTCTGTGAACTTCTATCAGTAACAGATAGTTTCTATACCTTGCTTGATACCCAGTAAGTCTAAAATATCTGTTTTGTCCACTTCCCTTAAGTATGTCCCTTACTGTTGCCTTAAACTTTTCCTGCAAATCCCTTGTGAGAGAGACTGCAGTTTTGCATCTAAAGATAAAGAATTAAATACTGACTCTCTAGGTATTATTATATATAGCTACCTACCACTTGTACTATTCATAGATTCACAATGTGGTATCCCAGCTTTTGTTTCAAAAGCATTGAGAAACATGTATTCTACCTATGAAGAGTAATAATTCAAGGTGGCCAGAGAGAGCTCAAGATTTTTTTGCTGCACAGGTTTGAAACAAAACCTAAGGGAACTCACATTTCTCTGTGAGGAGGTGCAGATCCTAGGAAGCCTGGGATTCTTGACTTGGAGGAAGATGGGAGAGAAAAAACAGCACAGAAGTGGCAAAATTGGAAGCACAAAAATCCCAGAAAGACAACCAAGCCAGAATCTTACCTGGCTTTATTAGAATTTACAGTTCAGTCCTGGGAAGCCTTTGAATTTCCAGGAGTTCAGGTGTACTGAAAAAGATGTTGTCTGACCTGTTTCAACTATTTCTGGTTATAAAAATTGTGAATAATATTCTATAGTGATGAAGTAATCTAGAAACTTGCCTAGTAGTTTTATCCACCTTGTATTAATTCAGGACACTGAAAAGTCCTAGAATAGGTAATGTGGGAACTCAAAAGAAAAACTTCA
>WAAG01030867.1:2362-13922 GCA_013390105.1 Tichodroma muraria
TTGTGTTCAATTCTGCTGAGGGCACTTTATGAGAACTTAATCTTGAAATGAAAAGGAAAGCTAGTGAAAGATGACTAGTGGCACGCAGCAGTGGTATTCATACCCGAACACTCTTTGCCCCAACTCTTTTGCCTCAAACTGGGCCATAATTCAAGTATCAAGTGAAGACAGACTAGCTAGACCCATTTAATCTCTAGACAAAATGTATATGCTTATTTGAGATCTTTGCCTTCAAAAGCTGCTGAAAGATTAAAGTCAAGCTGCTGCAAATATGTGTTCAGTGGTAGTACCCACTTTTTGGGATTCTTCTGCTTTTTGAAAGGCATTGGCCATGTTAAGATTTGAAAAATCTTGTTTTGAAAATCACTGATTCTTGCAGGGAATCTGGTAACATCAACTCAAAAATCCATGAATGACACGGAGCCTTATGAATGTCAGAGTGAGTAACTGTAATAACAAAACCAAGGAAAAACACAACGTTTTAAACAAAAAATTAATTTCAAGAAAGTTATCCATAGCAAGAATTACTTTATTCTGTAACTTTAAAGAATTATTTTATTCTGTGAGGACAGGCTGAATTCTTTCAAGCTGAACACTGGAAATAGCAAGGAAAACCTTAGCTAACAGCAAGGAAAACCTAATAGCTGCCACAATTTCATTCTTTGCACTGAGTGCCACACTGGTCTGTTTTCCTAAGTTGGTTGCTGGCTAAAATAACACTTGCAGAAGTGGAAATAAGGCCAACATTTACTTCCCAAAGGCTCTCAGTAGGGAAAGAGCAGTCATTCTCCTAATATCCCTTTCTAAGGCAGCCAGATTCACAGCACATCAACAATTTATGAATTAAACCAACAGATCCCTGAGATGCTCTCAACATTACCACGATGTTCTACAAAACACAGAGCCAACTCAGAAAAATGAAATGTCATGAGATGAACAAGAAAAAAATAGCTTTATTTAATCCAGAAATGTAACAGTGTGAGACTTTAATACAAAAGTAACTGTTTTGCAATAGCATGTAAGGCTTATATGTAAATCCCAGAAAACATAGAAACATTTTTGAAAGGAGCATACAGAATACTACAGCATTGTGGTACCTGATCTTTTGTATTGAAATTAAAGCAGTGGGGAAAAACCCTAGCTTTTCCACAACTCCTTTTCTCCTCAGGACCATTAAGAATTCTAGTGCATCATGCAAAAGCATCAGACTTAACCATTCAATCCAAAGCCTCAATCCTAAGTAGAAATACTATTCTTTGTTTCATAATCATCAATACCTGTGTGGAGAGGGGAACACTTTTTACATAGTTAGGTTTTAGTAGAGACACTTAGTGAGAATTATGAAACACGTGAGGCAGATGTTTGCCTTCACAACACGCAGAGAAGTAAAACCATTCTAGAAATACAGTCAAATTTGTATATCTACGTCTTGCAAATCAAGCAGTCAATTTCATTTATCATGACAGAAAGAATGCAACCTGCATCCTGCTGAACTTCCAATTGACTTCAAAGTTACCCATGATCCTTTAAACAAACTTCTTGCCTGCAGATAATACATCCCTCTTGCTCTTCTAAAACAAGAAGTAAAACTTAATCTGTTTATTTATTTATTATGTTTACTCACCAAGAGGACACAACTAGGAACTTCTAGAGGCCTGGTTTACATTTTCCTTCGTGCACTAACAAACCAGCAGGTCTGTACACAAATGTAAAGAACTTATACCATCCCATCCCATCCGTCTTTGATGGTTATGCATTAATCCACACCCTGACATATCTTCTGTCAAACAAAGTACATGGATGAAAGAAGCATTAACCACTTCTGTTAGCAATGATGCATCATTCAGCACCTTTACTTTTCCCCCGCCATATGCGTGCAGCTCTATTCATTTAGGTTTTCCAGGAAAACCCTAGTTAAGAGTTACAGCAGCCAATTCAGTGTTATAGCAGGATATACAAAGGACAGGGTAAAAAAATAAAGTGAGTTTTTTCTCTGGATTTATTGATCCTGAGAAATGTGTCAGAATTATTATGAGGAATTACAGATCAGAATGAAAAAACTCAGTATATGGAAAGCTGTAAGGAGGAAGCTAGCAGTAACATTCTGACTTAAGGAATGGAGAGAAAAATAATACAATCATACTGGCAGTGACATTGTACTAGTCTCATCCCAGTCTCACTCCTTAATTTGGAAAAAAAACCACCACTTTATTTCTCCATTTTATGGAGGGACAGTACACCTTCTAAATGAGACAAGATTCTGCAGAAAGAGCCATCAAGACTTCACAATACTGCTGGATGAATCCACAACGAGGAATTTGAAAACTAAAAAGCTGAAAAGATAAAAAGCAACAAGAACTTAACCATTATAGCAAGCTATTTTTCATACTCTAAGCTTCAATCTATCCTCTTCTCCTTGTAAGAAAAAATTAGGAATGAAAAGAACAGCTGGTAAAAATAAATATGAAATTTAGAAAACTGACGAACAAAATGATGTGAAAGCAAAACACCAAGGTTCCTTGCAGAGGCTCACATATTCTAAAATTCAGCTCCAGAAAGCTTGTCTTGACATTGATAATATCAACATTGGACCCTGACTTCACCATTGCTGGTTTTTGCAGAACTTAGTTGGGGTTTTTTGGTTTGGGGTTTTTTAATAGCTGTTGATATACTGAATCCTGCAAATGCATCTGAATGATTATACATCAAGGGAAGGCATCACCTCATAACTGGCCTAAAGGCAGCACATCTCCATGGCCACAGGGCCAGGAGTGCATTTGGAAAAGAACCTGAGTAAAGCTCCCATCCCGCAGCAAGCAAACAACTGAAAAAAGGACAAATCAGTTCCCAACTATTAAAGATACCTGTTTGGTTAAATTCCTAAAAGAAAACTGAGCTTGAAGGCCAGGGCAGCAATAATGATTTGGTTTATCTTGTTCTGTGAGTGCTCTTCCTTTTGTATCCAAGTACAGATTCAAAAATAAATGCAGCTCATCCTGGATATATGAACTAAATTCACTTCTCCGAGTTAAAACGCAGGATTCACAATCTTCCCTAACAGCTGTGGCCAACTCAAAAAGAGTGGGTGCTTAGCAGGATGCTTCTAAGACCATACTGAAAAATAAGCAGACTGATTATGAAAGCACTGAGCACAAAAGCAGCTCCCATGAGTCATAACAGGAGGACAGGAAAGACAATTTTGCTTCCATTTTAGTCTTGCTCTCCAGTAAGAACCTTAACAAGTAAGTCTATTGTGGGTGTGACAGTTTCTTACGCAGTTGATGCCGGTCTTTGGCGCATGCTGGGTGGGCTTCACTGTACCTGGGGCGGCTCCGAGGAAAAATCATCAGTGTGCAGAGGAAAACACTCTCAACAGCAACCTGTGAAATCCAAAGCCTTTGCAATTTCTTCTGGCACAAGGCACCTGACACTTTATGCTTTCATTTCTATCCAATACAAGTGCCCAACATTTGTAGTTGAAGTAAAAGCACACTTTGGCTTAGCGATATATTCTTAGGCAAAGAGGGTGATTTTTTTTCTCTTTTTTTAAATAATAGAAGGTTATATTTTGTAACAGAAAAGCTTGCTGTAGAAGAAGCTAATATTTCTTTATCTGACACAATATTTGTAGTGGTCTCCTTGGAAGCTGGTTCTTGATTTTAATCTTTCCTTCTCTCTTCTCAGAACACCAGTCTCCAGTAATACACTATATTCATTTGTCATGCTGCCTATGATTTAGTCCCATATTATTTTTGACAACATGCCATGGACTTTAAATCCTCAATATAATATTACAAAATAATATTACAGACATTTTTCCAGCTTTAGAAGTACCCAAAAAAAGCTGCTATTTTCAGTTACACATCAGGACTCGCTTTGTGGCTCAATTCCAATGCGTAAAGATACGTACTTAGGAATAAGAATAAAACAAAACAAAGCAAAAAAAAAAAAGGCACGAGGGCGCAGGGTGTTCCTGTCCAAGAAAGGACAATATATTCTCTTGAAGGGGACATGCTAGAAGCAGCCAGTCAGCTGCTGTGCAGTCCGAGCTCGGCTGTGCAGCTGTGGACAGAATGGGCCTCCGAGCGCGCCCATCGCGCTCCCCGGTCCCTGGCATCCGCTGGCACCGCGAGGCTCCGCTCCACAGCCCTGCAATGCTGCACTGCCATGCTGGCTGCAGACAGAACAACAGATGCAGAAGAGCTGGCCGCTTCAGGAAAAGTCCTCTGATGCATTCTTAACTGCATCAGCCACTGAATCTTTCATACGTGCACACACAAAGCAAACTGGTGATTTAGTAAGACTGAAATTCTTCTTATCTGACAAAGTTACCCCCTCCTTGCAACCCAGTTTTGTCTTCATTGTTCTAAAAATAACTCCCATTCACATTCTAAAAGTCAGATGTTCCTCTCCACACTGTATTTGGCTGAGATGGATCTTTCTCATAAGAGTACAGAAAAGTAAAGGTGAATAAAAAGTATTTATAAATAGCAAATGAATGCTGAAACTAAATTCAGTGGGCATTCTAATGCAGATCAAAACAACTGCAATGACTACTCTTCTTGTACTCTTCAAGCATATAATTAAATACAGATGACTGGTTCACTATCTGAACCAAATAGGGAAAAAAAAAACCAAACCAAGAAATCCCTTTTCTCTTGAAAAGGGCATACCAAATACATAGAACAAACAAAAGTATGAAGTATGAGGGGGAGCCGCCCAAAACTTAGTACTAAATTAATAATAAACTACACTACATACAGATGAACAGAACTAAATTGTAATTATGCTATAAAATTATTTATCATTGCTTCTTCATGCATTTTCCAAACAAATAATTAGAAAAATTTTACTTAAATAATACCGATCCACCTTATACAAAGTTAACCCTGAAAAGAATGCCATCAAAAATTTAAAAAAAGGACAAAAAGAAGCCACTCAACAACAAATAGTCCTAATATCCAAAGGCAGGTCATTTCAAGAATAAATTCATATTAGTATGCAAGTGTATGGGAAGGAGCACATTTAAAGAAACAACTCAAAGATTTATCATAGGGTCTTCTGTCACTAAAGTCATTACAAGTGATTAAACCACGTGGTGAACAAATGGTGGACAGTGGGGTTTTGTGGGGAAATGCTGGAGGATTTTGTAATAATTTTGTTTAGGTTTGACTTATTTTTTAATTAGAAAAAAACGCTCTAATTCTATCAATCTCAAAGCAGATTGCTTAAAAAAAAAAAGGAATTAAAACATATAAAAACATCTCTCCATATGAAGTTTCATCTGAATTTGAAGATATTGCTACTATTTCAATGTGTGAAACTATTACAGGGCATTTGCTCCAATTTTACCAGCTAGGAATTTAATCGAGTATGATTAGTACTAAAAGTGTATCAATGTGCTTATTTTACACTTCTTAGTTGGGGCTTCTTTAAGATGTCTATTATCAGAGTAACTGAACACTAACCATGTTTAAATTCAAGGTGAGTTTTGCTATGCTTTCTATTTGAAAAAAAACCCAAAACATTAAACTTACACAGGTGAATAAATCAATTAAGTAAAACCCAAGTCAAGAAGATTAATCTCCAAAGTGGCTCAGACTGCATTAAGAGGTTATGACCATCGCAACAAGATGAAGTTCAATAAAAAAGACATTCCAGATGAAGAGAAAAAAAAACCCAACCAACTAACAATTCCCCTAAATTAACAGTTTTTGTTAATTGTTAACTGTTATTAATGTAACAACTTATTAACACATGCTTCCTTGAAGCAGAGGATAAAACCTTAGAGCGTTCTGGAATGCCTCACCACAGAAACAGCAGCAGCAATGTTTCACATACCAAAGACAATTTGAGGAAGGTCTCTGAACATTAAACTGAAAACTCTGAAATAAATTTTGTGCTCAGTGCAAATCCATTGCAGAGAAAGTACAGCAGCACAGAGTGTTGACTTCTGCTGAGCCACCTAGAACACCTTCAGGGAGGGGAACTTCACTTTGCTAAATTACTGCAAACATTTTTGGAAGATATATTAAGGTAACCAATTCAATTTGCAATATGTGCAAGCAATTTTCCAGTAGAGAAAAAAAAAAAGTAGAGAAATAAAAGCACAAATTTAATTTGGTGATCTCATGCAAAAGCAGCAGAAAAATAAATATTTATTACACTCTCTCTCCCCTGTCCAGTCGAGGACAGAGATAAGGAATTAGCTGGCTGGATGCAGCCAGAGTTGTGGTCAATGGCTCCATGTTCCAGTTGGAAGCTGGTGATGAGTAGTGTTCCTCAGGTCTCTGTTCTGAGTCCAGTGCACCTTAATATCTTTTATCAGTGACACAGAGAGTGAGATTGAGTGCACCTCAGCAAGTTTACAGACAACATGAAGCAGAGTGGTACATCTGACACAACAATCCGAAGGACAAGATGGCATCCAGAGGGACTTGGAAAAACTTGAGGAGTGGGCCCATGAGAACCTCATGAAGTTCAACAAGTCCAAGGGCAAGGTGTTACACCTGGGTCAGGGCAAACCCAGACACGAATACAGGACCGTGAGAAGAAGTCACTGAGAGCAGCCCTGCAGAGAAGGACTTGGGAGTTCCCCTGGATGAAAAGCTGGGCATGAGCCAGCAGCGGCTGCAAAAGCAGCCCAGCAAGCAGCTCGAGGGAGGGGATTCTGCAACTCTAGTCTGCCCTCATGAGACCCCAGCTGTGGTGCTGTGTCCAGGTCTGGGGTCCTCAGCATAAGAGAAACATGAGCATATTGGAGCAGGGACGGAGGAGGCCACACACGAAGACGGTCAGAGGGCTGGAGCACCTTTCCTACAGGCCAGCTGAGAGAGCTGGGGTCGTTGAGCATTGAAAAGACCCTGGGGAGAGGGGGTCGGAATAAGACCATTACTCGGGTCCCTTCCAGCACAAGCCCTTCGTGATGCTCTGAGGACGTGAGCAGAGTGACTTTGGTGACAGTGGACAGCCAAGGTCCACCCCCCCCAGACTCCTAATTGTAAAGACATAATCACAACCATGTTCTCTTTTCCTCTCCCGCTTATTTCAACTGTTAGTTGCATTCTTAGGTCTTGTCTTTAATTAGATTAAGCTCTTTGATGAGGAAACTTTTTGCTATGTTGAAGGCCTCTGGTGGAGTTACAAAATAACTAAGATTTAATGTTTGAAACCATGATATTGTAATTGTTCTTTGCATGAACAACATTGCTGTGGTAAAATATGAGTCTTAAGGTAAGTGAAACTCTTCCCAGAAAACTCAGGAAAAAACTTAAAAAAGACTAGGAGGCAATTTGATTCATTTCTGGAAACAGGATGTGGTAATAATTTATTTTTTTTTAAATAATAAACAATGTTATTTCAATGCCAGCTTCCATAATCACTTTTAAAAAAATAAATGAAGTAATAGCTCCTCTTCCAATTTCAGTCCAGTGGTTTCCATTTTGTAGTTAAAAGAAAAAAAAGGAGAATATTTTAAATCTCACATAACACGAAAACTATCCTCATAATTAAAAGTACAAACATTCAGACTAACTTTCTTAATACAAATGCAGCCTGTACTTGCTCTATACCTTCACTGACCACCATCAATACACTGGTAAAACATTCATATGCAATGAACTTTGCTTAACTAGTATTTTTGTCCACACTATTAATCTGACAAAAATGCCTCTAAAGTAAATAGAAGAGTTTACTACTGAAGGCATGAGCTACCTCAAAAAAAAAAAAAAAGAAAAAAGTAAAAGAATATTATTTATAACTTAGTCACTATAATCTAAAGAGAAGAATAATTCAAATTAGAAGTTTAGGTACCAATGGAAAAATATTTAAACATAAATAGGAAATGGCAGATACATGGCCTTTCTCCCACAGAGAAAGGCAAGCCAAGCAGAGCGTCTCCTGCTATGCAGACAGCTTATTGCATGAGAGATTCCCAAGACAGCAAAAGCATGTCTGGATATGTAAGTGACCCAAAAGAAGACCTGAAAAACAGGTCCTGAAAAAAAGGAGATGCATCTAAACAGTAAATAATGTTGGCAGACCTACCAGAAGAAAGGCAATAAAAAACCCTCATAATCCTGATTTTCACCCTTCATGTGTTTTTCTATCCTTTGAGTCTTCCAAGTTTAATTATGGAGTGTGGAGGGTGGGAGGAGGACAAGGGAAAATAGAGGGAAGGCAATGCTCCTGGCAAAGGGCAAGAAGGGTGGGTGAGGGATGAAGAGAAGGGAAACTACTCCAGGGAGTCACGGGAGAAGACAGTAAAAGGCTGGCATATGGAGAAGTTCTGAAATGGAAGAAGAAAACAAAATTCTACAGACAAGATGCTTCAGGCATGAGCAATGAGTTCATCATGATATTTGAGATTTATACTAGTTTATAGAAAATACAGACTTGCAGCATCCAAAAGTTAATATTTGCATAACTGACTTTCTTGTTTTGTATATATCTAGTTACTTCCTGTACAGACTTCTAATACTCAGGGAAATAAGAGTAACTGGGGAAATACGAAATGTGGAAGTCTGCACCCAAAAAAATACTGTTATTTATTTCCTGTAAAAGAAAAGTAAAAACAACTAAGAAAATAAGGGCTGGCAACAATATAGGGAATACCATGTCTCAGAGGGTTAAACAGAGCTTCCCAAAGTGCAGTTATACCTATTGACAAAGGCTGCTAGGGAGATGTTGAGGTGAAAGACTCTAAATCAAAGATGAAGCAGCTGTCTTTTGCCTGCAAGTAAGCCACACAGAACCATATACATATGTTGCCAGGCTTAAATATTGGTCACCAAGGAACTAGATGCATATCAAGACTCACTCACCACAGGCAGCAATCACACTGATCCCGGGCCTAACCCAGCACATCCAACCAAAGCAGCCACTGCTCAGCAGACAGGGAGACAACATGCAAGATTTACAGTTTTAACTGCTCTGTATAATTTCTTTCCACTAATGTTCTCTTTGTGCCTTTCTAACATTAGATGAATAATCTCCACCTTCCTTTGGAATCCAGACAGAATGGGAAATACGCTGTTTGCTCAGACAAAAAGTCAGAAATAATTCTTGTAATCTCCTTTGGATTATACCACTTTCTTTGTTGCCGAGGTTACATACTAAACCAATTCAAATGCAAGTTTAACATTTAGGCCTTTTTGTGGTGCTAGATATGCATTTTATGTTCCCCTCCACTAACACTCCACACATCAAAAACCCCAACAAAACACAACTCACCAAAACACCAATTTACAGAGCTGAACACCTACTGCTGGAGAGAGATTTTTCTAGGGTATAGGAGTCATCCCCCCACAGCTGCAATGGAGCTAAGTAATGTAAAGAGTCTCCATCCTGAGCTCAAATTTCAAATATGGATGTTAAATTAATTTCACAGTCTACTTGCATCCATTTTTCAACTGATCAAAATACTTCATAATTTAGGACAATTCCATTTCTCTGCTAGCATGGTCAGACATTTTTAAAAAACAAAATACTTTCAAAATAATTTGCACAATTTTGCAATAAAACGCAGCTCAAGTACTTTTTCCCACTGCAAGGTATTTACTAGACTGCAGTAATTCTCTTAACACTTTTAAAGCTTGAAACACACCTTCTGTTGAATGCTATGAGTCAGTTTTAATGACAGTGTTATGTTCTACTGCTCTGTAGCTTATGCAAGAGAATGAATTTGCATTAAGTACCCAACTTTAGAAGCCACCTTCTCTTCTCCTTTGTTAATACTGAATAAAGGTAAAAAAAAGGCTATATTCTCTGCCTGCTTTCTTATTGTTTTAAAAGAATGAATCTAGTTAGTTGCCTGTAATGTAAAATGGACATAAAATCTGTTATTGTCACTCTATGAACATGGGGGGGGTGAGTGGGGTTATGGGGGGTGTTGTTGTTTGGGTTTTTTTGCAGAAAGCCAGAATACAGAAAAAAAGAGTAATGGCTTTATTATTTAGTAAAATTTCAGAACTTTACTTTTTCTGCACAAAACTAACAGTTAACTTCAGAAGGAGAATAAAACAGTCTAAAATTCTAATTCACAGGAGGGAAAAAAAATGAGAGAGCAAACAGACTCATTGCTATCATTAGGGTGGGGGTATGCAATACCTTTGTCTTCTTCAAGAAATTAAACAAGAAAAAGTTGTAACACAACATCTCTTTCTTACGGGTCTTTTAGTCCAGACAATGGTCCAGTTTTATTATGCTTTTCTTTCATTTGCATTGTCCTCTCATTTAAAATTCCCCAATTCCTCATCCTCCCCAGCACAGTACCTCATACCTCACACATATGTTGGGATATTTTGGGGAATTTTTTTTTTCATTTGGGTTTTTCAAACAAGATTACACTTCACTCAGCTCAACAAAATGAGTGTTTGTCCAGTTTTGCCAGAGATAAGACTGGCAAATTTTTAACTGGTTCTCATGCAAACTGATGCCCCAAATTCCTCATAAATACACAGACATAAGATATCAAATACTTTTTTCTTATCTCTGCAGATTATATATATACACACACAGAGAAATGTACATATGCGTGCACCTACTTCTAATGACAGGGGACAAAGTCCTTCTTCCAGCAAATTTAATTGTTTAGAAGTTCAACTAAATGACCTTTCTTGTCTTTATTGAAAGTAATTGTGAGTTAAATAGATTACCTCTTCTACTCTTTCTGCTTTCTAGAAATGAATCATAGATAAGCCCAAAGCTTCACTGAAATCATAACTTACTCTCTTTTTATCACTTTTAAACAGATCCTAGATTCCCAAGCAAGAAAAAGTTAATTTACTCCTATTTTTAGTCTAAGTTCTTAAGGTAAACTCTAGAAAAATGAAGAAATGGTCTGATGGACATCTTCCGCCATGGTTGGATGAACTTCTATAAAAGGCTATGCTCATTTACATTTACATTTATCATTACTGCTTATTTACAGTAATAAATGACATTTTTGCAGTGCAGAAAAAGCACCAAGAAAACCAGATTTCTCATATACCAATGGACTGGAAGACTGGTAGAGACCACTGCTTTCTGAAAGCTCTACATAGAAAACACTTGTAAAATAAAGCAACTTTTTGGACTAAGAAATTATATGCTTTACAAACCTGTAGAGACAGCAGCTCATGAATTAACAAAGGACCATCACCCACATGAGGATAAAACAGATACGTGGATCACGCTTTGCCCAGCATACTGGAGAACAACATTCACTTTTATGAAACAAATGTAAGGAAAATGTCAACTGTTTCCAGCACTAAAAGAGTCAATTTCTCAAAACAGAACCTCTGTCATTACTGCCATAAGATGTGAGCACAAATTATACTGCCATTTTTATTAATTTGCAAGTAAAAACAGAGAGGCAAAATCTAGTACCATTCTGATCTTGTTTGGGGGTGTGAGGAGGAGGTATCAGCCCTTTTCTTTTACTTATGTAAAAGCAAGCCTTTTTTTTTTTTCTTCTCTTAGAAGAACTTCTCCATATAGTACTTGAATCTGCTCCAGTAACAAGCTCTCAATTCATTTCAGAAATTTATTCTAGCTCTTGAAGTTCAATTAATTGGGGGGA
>WAAG01030870.1:0-24703 GCA_013390105.1 Tichodroma muraria
GGCAGGAGTCCAACTAGTTGAAGCAGCTCCCGTTGTGGTTTGCATAACCAAGCCTGGCTCGGCCGTCGCTGGGTACACACGGAGTCACCTGGTCACCGGGGCTGGGAATGGGGCTGGGTGGACAGGCTGAGGGGCTGCCTGCTCTGGTGCCATGCCCACCGTGCCCTCTGTGTCCTGCTGCCAGGCTGGCAGGCGCAGGGCTGGCTGTTCTCCTCCAGCTCCAGCCCGAGCTGCTGGGCTGTGGCCCAGCACTGTCCCTGCGAGTGCCCCCGCGGTGCCACACCGAGCACAGCTCCTGCTGCCCTGCCTCCCTGCAGGACCCCTCCAAGGTGACACCGGAGGCTCTGACAAGGACTCCTGGCCACGTTCCCCCATGGCAGCCCCTGACACGGAGGCAGCAGAGGGAGAGGGATGGATCAGAGCGAGGCACGGGGCTGGAAACTGGAGCTGCTCACATGACTGGGAGCTGCTGCCAGGCACTGGGGCCATGCAAAGTGCATGAAGGTGGCACACCAAGCCAGGGCTGAGCAGCCTTAACCCCCGCCAGCCCTGCATGGGGTGTCACACCACCTGGGATGTGGCACTGCCAGGGTAGAGGTGGCTTCCCCCGCGCCGGAGGGGACCCCTGGCTCTGGTGCTCCCGGCCCAGAGGTGGCTGCTGGGTCAGACCAGTTCCTGTCAGATCCAGAGCTCAGGGCTGGATTTCAGGCCAGCCTGCCCTGGGGTCTCTGGCTTTCTGTTGATCCCTGGATTAGCTGGGGTCAAAAATAGGGGGGGGACAAGGCTTGGGGGCAGGCAAGCTCAGGGCAGGGTGGCAAGGGAGCCGACACAGCACACGGAGCAGTTAAAGGATCTGATTTAGTGCAAGAACTCATGCTTGTGGGATTCACCCCAACTGGTTTGGGAGGAGCAGAAGGGCCCCCAACTGGTTTGGGAGGAGGAGAGGGGCCCCAGCCCTCAGCTGCTGCTGCAGGGAGTGGCCAGACCCCTCCTCTCATGCCCTGTTGGAGCCTGCCTGGGGTTTTGGGGAGAGGAAAGGTGTGGTCCCTCGCGGGAGGGAAGTTGAAATAGAACAAAGCTTTGTGTATGTGGGTTTGCATGTGCTCCTGAAGGAGCTTCTTGCCCTCATAGGGATTTTTCTATCTGGAGATCTTGGAGCAGTTTCTTTCCAGGGTGAGTCAGTTGTTTGCAGAGTAGGAAGCCTGAGGAAAGCAGGTTGGCAGCACCAGCTCCAGGCTGTGGCTCCAAGAAATGCTTCCTGCAGAGCCAAAAAGCAGAGGCAGAGCCCAGCCCTGGGGGCAGGTGGCCTGGCTGGGACACCTGACAGTGCCCGGGTGCAGACCCGGACACAGCAAAGCCTTGTGCAGCCCCAGGAGATCCCCAGAGCAAACAGGCTGT
The DNA here is from genome assembly GCA_013390105.1 of Tichodroma muraria. Lineage (NCBI taxonomy): Eukaryota > Metazoa > Chordata > Aves > Passeriformes > Sittidae > Tichodroma > Tichodroma muraria. The sequence goes on from WAAG01030870.1 coordinate 1,399, forward strand.
GCTGCCGGAAGCGCCTGCTCGGGGTGCTCAGCTCCACCATCCACCTGAGCCCTGCTGGGACCTGCTCTCCTCTCACCTTCCCCGGCCTCGCTTTTCCCACAGAATTGGAGTGGTATCGATACTGATGATAATCACTTTATCCTAGGGACTCCCTGATGCCTACCTGGAAAATACCCAGCTGCCAGCATTGCCCTTCCCCAGCAGCTTTCTGGGCACAGAGGTGTCGGAGCAGAGGCACAGCGTGACCACACTGGGTGGTGACAGTCCCCTCTGGCCAGGACAGCAGAAAATGGACAATGATTTATTTGGGTGTACCCACCTCTTGCTGTCCCCAGGTGATGGGGACAGGGAGGTGCAGGGTGCCAGGTGTTGCGCAGGGCAGAAGCAGGAGTTGGCACGGGCAGTGCTGCCCGTGCCCTGCCGCAGTGAGGGGTGGCCAGCAGTGCCCACCCACCTGGCAGAGCTGGGGCTTCCACCTGCACTGGAATGTGGGCATGGACACACCAGCACAGGCTGGCCAGGAGGGTAAGGACAGATCTGAGTGGGTCTGCCCTTTGCACAGAGCTTGGCATCCTCTGAGACCTCGTGCATCCAGCTGAAAACCTCATTTTCACGCGGGAGCCGGGCACAGCGGGGGCTCCCACAGCCCCCCTGGCAGGAGGGCCAGCACAGCCCGTGTCCAGCAGGAGAAAGGCTCCTGGAGGATCCCAGGGAGGGTTTGGTGGGGTGGCCCGAGCTCCAGCAGGGCAGGGCCGTCCCTGGAGCGTGCTGGGGCTGGAGCGGCCGCGAGGTCAGGCTAATGCAGGAAGATCCTCCTTGTGCCTTCTTAACCCCAGCTTGAACCTTCCCTGTCTCCTGCCTCGGCCTGATTAGCACTAAGAGGCTGCTGGTGGCACGAGCAGCTCCGGGCAGTGCCAGCCCATGGCAGGGGAGGCCTGAACCCCCCTGGGAGCCCAGAACCAGAGCTGCTGCAGGAGGGTGGGCAGGAGCTGTGCCACCCTGCCCTGCTGCCACCTCCCCACGCGTTGTCCTGGCAGTCCCTGCTGCTCAGCAGAGCATCAGCGAGGTGTGGAAAGGCGCCTGTGGCTTGGGGAGGTGAAGGGCATCCTGCAGGTGGTGGTGACAGACCTGGCACGGGGGTGACACGGGGCTGGGGTGGCTGGCAGGCAGCAGGTTCTCTCCACCTGCTTGTCAGGTGTAAAAGGGGCAGGATTCGGGCAGGACTTGGGCTGAGTGTAACCTCAGCTCTCGTGTCACACGGGGTGACACCGAGTGCCAGAACGTGCTGGAACCCAGAATTCCAGCCCTGGCTGAGCTGGGCAGAGCCAGGCTGAAGTAGTTCAGGGATTTCCAGGACTACAGGCTGTGGCTGTGGCTCCTGAAAAGCCAAGGGGAGCTTTTGGGAGCTTGGAAGGTCCCAAGGCTGTGGCTGTGGGCAAGGGAGCACGGCTGTGGCTGGGCTTGGTGGCACAGCCACCACCCAAGTGTGGGACGAGGTGGTGATGTCCCCGTGGGCAGTGGCTCTGCCTGCCTCTGAGTGCCACCCCAGGTCTGACTTCACGGTGTGGGCAGCTGGAGGGACAGCTGCTGCTTCCAGGCAGGGATTTGCTCTTGGAGCTGGCTGAGAAGGGCAAAGAGCTGCCAGTGCCAGGGTGAGCAGTGCCCGTGGAGCTGAGCCGGGGTCAGCAATGTCCTGTTTGCAATGTCCTCTGGACAGAAGGGGCCTCGTGGAGCCCTCGTGGAGCTAGGCACCAAAGCTCCACGGGGGCTGGTGGCCAGAGCAGGGCAAGGACAGGGCTGCTCCTCCTCGCCGGTGTCCCTGTGCCCACATCAGTCATGCGGCTGCTGGCTGCAGGGACGTCGGAAGAGGAAGGTCTGAAAATAATCGCCCCCTCATGTTTTCCTTGCAAAAGGAGGGAGTTGCCATCGTGGGGAATTCTTGTGACCAGCGGAGCTGGCTAACAGTCAGCTCCTCAGTGAGTCAGGACTTGTCCCCTGCCATGGCACAGCCTGGTCCCCTGTGCTGCCAGCCTGGCTCCCGGGGCTCCCAGCTTGTCTGGAGCCACAGCCTTTCCTGCCACCTCCAGTGGTGCGTGACTGCAAGCAATCCCAAGAATTTCAGTGTCTCAACGCTCTGCTGGCCTCCACCACGGTCCCCACTGCTCCCGGTCCCACCGGGCATCCCCTCGGGGTGGCAGGGCTTGTGCCACCTCTTGCTGTGTCCTTGTCCCACACAGGCTGTGCTGCTGCACAGACAGGCAGCAGGAGGGAGCTGAGGTGGTGCTGGGGGAGCCCTGCCTGCTCCTCCCTGCCTGTCCCCATGGCCAGGGGGTCACAGGGCAGGGCTGCAGAGCTCGGAGCTGATGGGACGTTCAGTCCCCACTGTGCTTTGTGCCCGGCTCAGCAGCGCGTGCCAGCTGCTGTCCGTTGGTCCTGCCTTTGGTTTGGGGGAGATAACAAGGAATTTCTTAGAAAACCCCACCAGTGTTCAGCCCGGGGTCTGTGCCCTGCCTGCCTAACGCCATCGAGTGGTGACAGGGAGCTGGTGGCAGGGGCCGGGCTGGCAGCAGCCACTGGCACATGTGTGCCCGGGGGTGCTGGACCAGCGGGTGGTGCACGGCGCTTGCCAGGCTGGCTGCTGGCAGGGTGGGTGGGTTGCCACGGGGTGCTGCTGTTTGGCCCCTGGGGTGCAGGATGAAGCTGCCACGCTTGGGCAGGCGCAGTTCTGAGCACGCTGTGGGTGCCCAGGTGTGCTGGCACTGCCTGGCCCACCCTGGCTGACCGCAGGGACGCAGCGTGGCCAGGCAGGGCTGTTTCCATTAGGTGGTGTTGAGAGAGGAGGTGGCTCCTTGGGAACAGCCTGTTCCTGCTGTGTCTGCTCCTTGCACGGGGCACAGCCACCGCCTGCCCTTGCCTTGTGCCTGGCAGCACTGGAGGGGTGCTTCAGGGTCTGTGGGGGCTGCAGGGGCTCCCTGGTGGGTGCTGCAGCCCTGGGCTGGTCCTGGAGCTCAGGCAGAACCGAAGTGGACTCTGTAATTTGGAGCCTGAATAAATGAGCTGAGCGTAGTGTGAACATGCAGCTCTGGAACCTGTGATATACTTTGCTGCTGCCCTTCTTCCTAAACCCGACACACCTTTGTTTGAAGTATTCCAGCAGAATGTTGTTTATCCAGGGCATTATTACCAGTATCTCAGGCTCCTTTTTTCTGTCCTGTGACTCAAGGACAGTTTAGTGCAATTTCTTCCATCTTTGCTCCATATCAAAGTTATCCTGGCAAGTTCATGTTTATTGTTTGCGGTTAATGTTTAATATTTCCCATTACTGGCATCTCATGGTTGATCTTAATTACACCCTCCTAATGTAAGACAAAAGTCAGCGAGCGAGACCGTGCTCAGGCTGGGGCTCAGAGCCTGGCACTGGGGCACCCCTTTTCCCACTCAGCACCCCCTTTTCCCACTCGTCACATCTCAGGCTGTGTCGGGAGGGCGGCTGCCCCACGTGTGCCACTGAATCACAGAATCATTTAGGTTGGAAAAGTTTTCTAAGGTCATCAGGTCTAACCTTTGAGTCCAGCCTCTGAGTCCAGGCTGTGTTGGCACAGCATGGCCAGCGTGGGGCCCGGCAGCTCCCACGTGCTGCACCCAGAGGCACCAGGAGAAGTTGGTTTGGAGTAGCTCAGGAGGAAGAAAGAGCTGCTGTTTGCTTAGTTCAGGCTTTAAATGAGGTTTTGCCTCTTGCTGGCTGGGCTGAATCGTTAAAACGGATTAGTAGAAAGTTTAAAAAAGTAATTAAAAATTAACAGGGGGCAGAGGGCAGAACGCCTGGCAGGACAGCAAGGTGTCTCATGCTCCGTGCAGCCTGGGAGGTTCCTGGGGGCCTTTCCCCCAAACCTGGGAGGGGATGAGGGACCTGCCTGTGCCTGTGCTCACTGTGTGTGCAGGCAGGGTCCCCTCACCTCCAGGGACCCCTCGCCCTTCACTGTGGGGCTCTCAAGCTATAAATATCAGGGGTGTCAAGGGGTGGCAGGGCCAAGGCACAACCCGACACCGCCTCTCTCTCACTCACAGTGACATTTTGTCAAATGCCACTGGGGAGGGGGGTTGCTTATCTGCTGGCACACACTCCGGTGACCTTCACAGCTCTGGCCAGGTGCCTCCTTGCTGTATTTACACTTATTTATAGCTCTCTCCTCCATTCCCACCTCTGCCCTCCTGCCTGGCGCTGGAGCCAGGCTGACCACCCCACACATCCCCATCCCTCGGGGCTGGGATGGAGCTGGTGCATCCTTGGGGATGATGAGGGGCTGGCAGCACCTGGCCTGGGTGCTGATGGCCTGACCCCATGGCAACTGTGTCCCCTGGCTGGGAACTGTGGGGACAGCAGGGTGCACCCTTGGGTTTGGTCGCAGTGTGGGTCATGCCCCCAAAGCCTCCTCACTCCGGTTCTGGGGCAGCTCAGGAGGGTGCTGGGGGTCTGCAGGCACCCAGCCCTTCCTGCCTAAAAGGGGTGAGTGGCTGTGCCCAGTGCTGCGCCAGCCTGTGCCACAGCAGCCAGCCCAGTGTCACACCAGCCCAGTGTCACAGCAGCCCAGTGCCACCGGCCCGGGGAGAGCCCCGCAGTGCCCGTCTCCCTGCAGGGCTGTAATCCCCGTTGGGAGCAGTCTGTGATTACGGATTTCCCTGATAAGCCCAGACGACTCTTCAAAACCCCTGCCCAAGGCTTTTCGTTCCTTTTTGGAGTCCGGCGCTGCCCGTGGGGCCGCGGGAGGCCTGGCGGGAGCAGCACTTGGTGTTCTCAGCATTTCTCACCTGCGGCTGCTTTGTGTCCCAGCCTGAAGCCGCTGGCTCGTTCGGGGCCGTGTCCGCGGCACGTGTGGATGTGTATTTATCCCTTACCGCTTCGGGAGGCTCTCGGCTGTGCGGGGAGGAGCTGAGTCACCGCCTGCTCCCCAGCCGGGGGTGGGCTGCCTGTTCCCGGCTGCTTCCTCCGGCCCCTCCGAGCTGCTGCCTCTTCCCTTCCTCTCTGCCGTGCAGCACGGCGGCTCGGGGGCGGCGGGGCCCTTGCAGAGCGCGCCGGGGCTGCGGCGCGGGCAGCGCGGAGAGGATGAGGCTCCTCTCCCGGAGGAGCTGCCCGCGGCCCGCGGCGCTCCAGAGGCCGCACCGTGCCGGCTGAGAGAGCGCCGGCCCCGCGTGTGCCATCGCCCCGTGTGCCCGCAGCCCACGCCACGATGCTTGGCCACGACTTCAAGGGGTCGGACCCAGGGGTTCTGCAGATAAAGGGTGGTTTTAATTTCTACCCTTGCTGGAGTGAGACGGAGGAGAGCACCTGCAGGTCTCTCTGTCACGGTGTGCCCAGCTCCCTGAGCCAGTTAAGCAGAGCAGACAGCGGAGCCCTCGCTTGCCCCGGTTCAGGTTGCTGTTCCCTGGCAGCAGGGCTGTTCCTGCTCTCCCTGGGCTCGTGGGTGCAGCTGCCCCCGGGAGCCAGCAGCCTGACCCCAGGCAGCCTCTCCAGTCCTGCTGACTACGGGGGGTTAGTTTGGGGAGCCCAAGTTGACACTGAAAAAGAGGAAAACGTTTCCTGTCTCGTTAATCCGCTGTTTGAATTAGAGTTGGGCTTGGAGAGGAGTCTCGTGTCTCTTCAGAGATAAGACCTCACATGCCAGAGTTCACACTGCTCCAAACCAGAGCTGAAAGGGACGTGTCCCACCTGCTGTCCCCGGGGTGTCGGGAGCCAGCACTGAGCCGGGACACCCTCGGATGTGGCTCCAGCCACTGGCTGCGCGTCCAGCCCAGGACAAGTGCCAGAGCTTCTGGGACACCAGAGACAGTGGCCTGCATTGAACACCCTCACAATCAGGCAGGGAGATGGATCCAACCCCTGTGCCAGCTCCTCGTGCTGCCTCGCCTTGCCACTGCCCTGGGAAGGATGGATTGGGGACATTGCAAAGGGACAGGGAGCGGGAGCAGCGGTTGCAGCCCCAGAGCACCCAGGAGCTCTTCCATTGCCAGGAGAACAAGGGATGCTGCCCAGGGAGACACCAGGAGCTCTCCTCCCTGGAGCAGGGATCCATCAGACACTGCCAGCAGCTCTCTCTGGTCGCAGCCTTGCTGCAGCACACCCAGGCCAGGTGTCTGGGCTGGAGGATGCCTCCGAATTTCTGAGCATGTCTCCATGGGTGTTTGCTGGCTGCACACCAAGAACCCATGGCTGATCTTCCTACAAAGTCCCGAGTAAAATTAGAACAAAAGTTCACTCCTCTCCCAAGGCAGCAGGAAGTGCAAAGGGTGGGAAAAGGGAGAGTCAGAGCAGATGAGGTCCCGTGCCCACAGGCAGCCTCCCCATCGCTGCTGCCACCCCTGACCCGGGCAGGGGGCTGTCCCCACCCCTGTGGCCAGCCCAGAGGGGCTCTGCCCTCTCTCAGTGCTGCTCAGGGCAATGGGTTCTGAGCTGGGGGTGCTGGGTTCCCTCTGGAGCCCCAGGTCCTCGGTGGTCCTTGGGCTGGGTAAATGACCCTGCCCAGCAGAGGGGACCGCTTGGAGTGCTGGGGGGCCCATCCAGGTGGCAGTATGGGTGACCCCACTAAGCAAAGGCTGTCCCAATGTTTTTTCAAGGAGGAGGCTCAACACAGACAGAGCTGAGTTTTGGGCATTCCTGACAGGAACCTGGGAGCATCCCCAGCGTGGCAGCAGTCCTGCCCAGAGTGCCCAGAGAGGGCAGCTCAGCAGCATTAGATTGCAGGGGTTTATTTTTACCCAGCCCTGTTGCCAATGGGGACATGTCACATCTGTGGAGTTGATCAAAAGACATCCCGAGCACTGGTGTCAGCTGCTCCTTGTGATCTCAGCACCAGGATCTTTTCCCTTGTGGCATATCAAAAGGAGCAGGAGAATTTGGCTGCTCTGCTATTTTTAATTGCACGCACACACGCACACACAGACACACGTATATCTATGTATGTATGGCTTGGCTAAAAATAAAAGCCTTTGCCTGTGTTCCCATGGGAAGATTCGGGGAGAAGGGGGAGACAAAGTTGTCACAAGACTTTTTCTGGAGCAGGTGCTGGAGCAGGGACAGGAAGTGAGGGCAAGCCATAGCAGGTAAGGGACACATCTGAAAGGCCAAAAGGATCCCAGACCAGTCCCGGCTGCCCCTGAGCACAGGGGACAGAACAAGGGGAAGGGCAGCACCTGTGTCCCCCAGAGCTGGCAGTGGGGACTCCTGACCTGCTGCATGTGCTCTGACACCTGGGAACAAAGGTTTTTGCAGGGCAGGTCAGAATATGCCCATCCCTGGGGTCCAGTGAGGATTATCAGCTCCCAGAGCCACTCAGAGGTGCCTGATACACTTTGTGGCACCACACTTGTGGTATTTAACTGATACACATCCCTCCAGCAAAAAAGGGAAGGGGCAGCTCCCAGAACTTAGTCTGGGGCAGCACCAGCAGCTCCCTGCATCTCCCAGCCCCACTGCAGCCCCTGGCATGGTCAGGACATGGCACTGGCTCACCATCAGGCCATAAAACCACTCTCCCCTGCCCTTGCTGTTCCCTCCAAGGTGTTCTCCCTGTTTTCCACCTCCTGACCTGGGATTGGTCAGGGTGGGAAGCAGGTGAGAAATGCAGAATGGGAGTGAGTGTGTGCATGGGAATGTCCCTTGGAGTGTCCTGACTCTGGTGGGGAGCGTGGCTGACAGGCTCCTCAGCCTGGGGGAGCACAGTCAGTAGTCCCAGATTATCCCAGTTTGAAAAGCAAAAAATGAGAAGAGGAAGAGAGAAAAGCTGTGTTTTCCATTCCTGCAGCTGGGTTTGCAATCCCTTTTCCTTCCCATTGAGTGACGGAGGAGACCCGTCCAGGGTGCTTCAGGAGGAGGGGCCCCCACGCTCCCCTGCAGCCTCTCTCACATGCTCAGATGTTTGCCTGCTCCAAAATCCATTTGCTCTGTAAATAAACTTGCTTCCCTCACTGCCAGAAAACTCCCCTTGGGCAGCCAATGCTGGGAGGAGCCGCACCAGACCTTTCCCCTCCGTGTTTTAACCTGGAGGCAAAACCAGGCACGGTCCAAATGCCGGGGCAGGCGGCGGGTGCTGGTGCCAGCCCTGGCTCCCTCGGGTGCTGGGTGCAGCCGTGGGGTTTCGTGGCTGGAAGCCAAGCCCAAGTGGGGCAGGAGCCAGTTCCTTTCTGTGGTTAAATGGAGATTTTTAGCTCAGTTCCTGCAGCTCGCATCACCCCGTGTGCTCTCAGACATCCATCCATTCATTTCCATGCTGTTCTTCTCATCCTGCAGAGAGCAGGGTCTGGGCTGCCCTGGCGGTGCTTTGGGATGTGCAGCTTCCCCAGAGGGATGCCCTGAGTGGTTCAGGGCCGTGTGGTGGGGACGGGTTGAGCACCAGGTGCGAGGCTGGCCCTGTGTGCTGCTGTCCCAGGTCTCTTGTGCTGGTCCCCAGGCCACCTGCACAACCTGGGTGTCACTTTTAGGGCACCAAGGGCAGGAATTGCCTGGGTGCCTGTGCTGTGCTCGCTGGGAGACACAAGGCTCTTCCCAAGGTCCTGCTGTTCCAACCTCTGCCACAGCTGGGACACCGGAGGGGGTTGGTGACAGCTGTGGGGCTGCTCACAGTGACCAGTGCCAGGCCGTGCAGACCCGAGTGGGTGAAAAGGTGCCCACCACACCCTGCCCGTGCCGTGTGGCACTCCTGGAGCCACGTGGGAAGAGGGGCTGGGAGCACCGGGAGTGATGCTCTCTTTACTGCCTGCACCTCCGGGCTCAGCTTTTCTCAGAACCGCTTCTCTGCTTCCCTGTGTGCAGTATGAGGTGTCTGGCGAGGAGCACCTCTACTCCGACTTCCCCGAGATCGATCTGTCCCAGCTGGACGCCGGCGACCTGGACTCTGCCGGCTGCTTCAGCGAGCTGCAGTGGGGCGGGGAGCACTCGGAGACCGACTCCAGCCAGTACAGCACCGACGACTCCGAGCTCTTCCAGGTACCCCCATCCCCCCGAGGGTGGAGGCAGGGGGAGAAGGAGGGTGGGAGGAGGGAACACACACAACTATTAATATCTCCTCCCCAGCTGATTAGTGCTCCATTAATTTGTGCACCGGCTCTAAATGGGGCAAGCGGAGTAGGGCTAACGAGGAGGTGGAGGAGGAGGAGAAGGAGGAGGAGGCTGCTGAGGCAGCCCTCCTGTGCTGGATTATTCACAGGGAATTGCAGCCGGGGTGCAGCGCGTCCTGTTCCATTCCCGGAATGTGGGCGGCAGTGCGGGGGTCTCAGCACTGGAAAAATTCCCTTCCCAGGAGCAGGAAGCAGCCCCTGCCTCGGTTTTCCCAGCTCTGGCAGCCCCCTCTGTGTGGGGCTGGGGTCCCTGTGGCAGAGGGGCTGGTTCCTCTGCTCGGCTCTGGGCTGGGCCGGACCCATGGCTGTGCCAGCACGGTGCAAAGCTGGGGCAGGGGATGCTCCATGTCCCTCTGCTCCTGTCTCTGGTTCATCTCCTGGAGCTGTGAGGACAGGGCAGGGCTGTGGGCACAGCACAAACAGGTTGGAAGCAGGGAGAGGCAGAGGGGACCGGGCACAGAGCAGGCTGGGCAGCCCCCTCGCCCTGCCCAAAGCTCATGCCACACCCTGGATGTGCCTGTCCTCGGGGCTGAGGTCTCTGTGCCCTCCTAAACGACACCCAGGCCTTTACCCCCTTGCACAAGGAGGTTGTGACCCACTGGTACCAGCTAATCACCGACCCTGGGTTACATTTTGGGAGGAGGAGGATCTCTATTTAAACAAGGAGATAAAAAAAAGTCTCAATATTTTCTAACCTGCCCGCAATAACAACCCTCTGGCTTTTATGCTGGGCTGATGCTGTGCTTGAAAATGGTCCAGTCCAGCTGAGGGACCTTCATCACGAGATGCATATTTTCCGTGAACTTCCTGGGGAAAAGATAAACAGAAAAGAAATGCAAAAGCCAGGCCGACGAGGAGCAGTGGAGTATGATGAAATGTATCCCACTGAACTTGTATGCGCAGCAATCTCGTGCCAATAACAGGAGGAAAAGAAACGGAGCCAAAATTGGAGCATCCTGCTGCCTTTCCCTGGAGCCTGCTCTAGTAACTGCGAGCAAGGTTAGGGCATGGAACAAAAGATGTTTAATTTTCAAACAAGAGGAGTGAAACACAGGAGGCTGTGTGCAGGCAGCAGTCCTGCCTGTGAGCCTGACTTTACCCCCGTGCTAATTTTATCGCTGATGGTAGCCTGCTTCTCGTTGGACATGGTTTACATTCAGATTATGATGGAGGAGGACCAAAAAGAAGGAACTCCTGGCTCACTCCAGCCATTCCTCAGCTTCTGCATCCACTTCTGGGCTTCAGCTCTGTATTGCCGGACTGGAAGGGAACTTGTGGGCCTGAGAGGGCACTGGGAAGGCTGGAGGTGGTGCATCAGCAAAGCCAAAGCCCAGATGAAAAGAGGGACCCGAGTCAAGCTGGAGCAGTGGGCAGGGAGGAGGCAGGAGCAGCCCTGGACCCTGGCTGGCCCAGGGTGAGATGGGCCTTGCACTACAGCTCCCCTGACCCAGTTTTTGGGTGAACAGCACCTTCTGGGGATGCTGATGGGGAGATTTGGGAGTGCCTGGGGCTGTGCTCTGGACAGGGTCCCTCACAGAGCACTGGGTGCACCAGCTCTAAGTGTGAGGGCTGAGAGCCCCTGAGGAGCTGGAGGTGCCTGTGTTTGGGGGCTTTTAGTGAACACAAAACTCAGAGTGGTTCTTGTCACATGCTGTGGCACCTGGCCAGTGGTGCAGCCCGGGCAGAGCTTCCCCTGTGCCCTCCTGTCCACTGGGCAGCCCTGGCTGAGCCCACAGCTCTTGCACTTGCAGCCCAGAGTCAGGAGGATTTGGGCCAGGAGCTTTTTCCTATCAGATCCTTTATCTGCTGCTGTTTGCCTCATGGTGGGATGCAAGGGACTGTTGGGAGAGAAGATGCACTGATTCATTCTTTTCCTGCTGGGGTGCAGGTGGACAGATTGATGCTCCTTTTCTGGGTCTCTCCTCATCCCATCCTACTGCTGTGCTGGGGAAGAGCTCTCACAGTGGGGTCACTGGGAAGTGTGGGAGCTGGTGTGGCTCTGCCACTCCCTGTCCCCTCTCCAGCACCCCGGGGACCCTCTGCCCAGCCTAACACCCCCTTTCTTCTCTGCCTGCTCCTTCCAGATAATAGACAGCGAGAACGAAGCGCTGCTGGCAGCCCTCACCGAGACTTTGGATGATATACAGGGAGATGACATGGGCCTGGCTGCCTTCCGAACTATGGAAGAGGGGGACACGCTCAACCCTGCCACCACCTCACCTGCCCCCTCCCCCAAACCCACCGCCCCGGTCACGGGGGGGCCGCCCCCGGCCCCCGAGTGTGATGAGCTGTCTCTAGTAAGAACCCACTTCCTACTGTTTAAGGTGGATTTGGATGAGCCCCAGATAAGCCGGCTGCATGGGTATGATAGGAAGCCAAGGTCTGAATTTTTTCATTCTAGGCTTAAAACTCTCTTTAACCGTCAATACCAAAGCATATACTTGTATTGTATACGTATACATGTTCTGCATCATTGCTGTCACCTCCATCACCATCCTCACGGGAACGAGCTGTGTGTATACAAACCTATCTATGCACGGGGTGGGGGCGGGTGGCGGGGGGCTGGGGGCTGCTTTGGCACACCCACACCTGCTTTTAATCCCCTGTGCAGGTGTGGGGCTGCCCGGGGCTCTCCCTGGCTCATCCCAGCCCCGTGCCCGTGGGCAGTGGTGGCTGTTCCCCCCTGGCTCTGCCCCGGGCTGAGCTCCCTGCTGTCGCAAGAGGGGCTTGCCTGAGTGCCAGCCCGTGCCCTCGGCTTTCAGCGGGAGGGTTTGACCCTCCCTGTGCCTCCCACCAAAGCCCCTCAGGGGCTGTGTGGCCTCCAGTCCCTCCAGATTTGGCGGCTGGAGCATCCCTCTTGGTTCCCTGCAATACAGGGGCTCCATCCCCGCTCCCCTTCCCGGCCAGGATGACCTGGGAACGTTTCCTGCCATCCCTGGGAGGTTCCCTGGGACAGGACACCCAGCCTGCTCCCTCCTGCGGCTCACAGTCTCCCCAGAGCCCTCAGCCCGGTCCCGGGGTGGCCCCAAAAACCCAGCAAAGGGGAGGAGTGACATCCAGTGGTGACAGCGTGCATCTCCACCGCCCCCGCCCCGCGCAGGGGTATATATCACACATGACCTGTATGTGTATATATAGGATGTATACGTTGCAGGGGTGGGGGGGAAAGGGTGCTGGGCGCTTCCACCCACAGGAGCCTGACTCCTAAAGCTGCGGGTGCCCCGGCTGGCATTTCCTGGCTGACCCTGACCCGGGCACCCCTTTTCTATCAGCCCCTAACCCCCGGGGCTCCGTGCCCCCCCGGGGCAGCCCCAGGTCTGTCTCTGCTGCAGTCCCCGGTGCCTACGCAGTCGTCTTGCTGTTGAGCTGTTGTTAGCGCCACACGGGCACGATCTCAAATGTTCTTTGCTGGGTGTGGGGTCTGGGGTTTTGTATTCCCTCCCCCCTGACCAAAATTGGGGTTGAGTAGAAGGAAAATGCTGTGCTGACCCTGCCATCAGAAGCGGTGGCACTGCGGGTGACCTGGGGAAAGCCCTGCTCCCAGCGCCCTTGGGCTTCACACAGTGCTGGGGGAGATCCTGGACAGATCCCACAGGGATTTGCATCTGCAAAACGCCTCGAAAGCTCTTTAATGAGTCGAGGTCCTCTCTGGATGTTTTGGCTAAATGAGCCTCGAACGGGGACTCCAGCGAGCTGTCCAAACCCATCACTCACACCAGTGTAAAGCCTCTGTCACCTCAGGGCAGAATTGATGGAGTGAGAAGCTGGGATGCCACGGCAGCTCCGGCCTGTCTGACTCAGTGGGGTTGTCCCTCCTGTCCTCCCACCTGCCTGGGGGTCCCTGGGCTGAACGCTGTGGGGACAGCCCCGACCCCCACAGGGCTGCACACAGCCAGGCATGCCCCGCAGCCACGAGGAGGTGGGAAATGCTAACCCCGACCCTCCCTGCCCGATACTTTTTCTGCCCCGTTTTTGGGTCGGGTGCTCGGTGATGGATGTGCTCACAACGCGAGCCAAGGGGCTGCGGCCCCCGGGGCGTTTTCCCCTGCCCTCGCTGCCGTGCCGACTCCTTTTCTTGCCCCTTCTCTTTGCAGCTGAAGAAGCTGCTCCTCTCTCCGTCGCCTCCGAGCTGCGAGGCCCAGCGGGACGGGAGCGCCCGGCGCCCGGAGACCCCAAAATCCCGGCCCGCACGGCCCTGCACAAAGGTACTTCCTCGTAGTGGGTCTAAAGCTTGCTGAATGGCCAGCGCACCCACCAGAATTATTTACTCGTTTCTTGCTGTGAGATAGGATTAGGAGGGAGGTAAAGTAGGTTCAGACTTTGAAGGGTATGAAGAAAACTTTTTTAACAGAATTAAAAGAAAAATAATAAGAAAATCGGAATAAACCTTTAGAACGCTTCTCTTCGCGCAACGCCCTTTCTTCTTTCTTACTGACAATTTAAAGAGACAAAACTTGGGCTTTTCAGTCAGTTTACTACCTCTACAATGGTATTTTTTCAGTTCTCTTAGGGAGAGGAGTCTTTCTTGCCATGCTGTGGAGACTTCTCCATAAGAAATAGTTCTTTCGTGGCTTCTGTGTCACAGCAAATCACACTCTTAGCAGCTTCTCTTAGAAAATCACCTCCATGGCTGGCTCCTTCCCTCCTCACCAAAAATCAGTTAATGCAAAACCAGCACACTCCTCGAGCCCGTGCAGCACCCACCTCCTGGGAGCTGTCCCAAAGGATGGTGTTGGGGAGTGTGGGCAGTCCCTGGGCTGGGCAGGGGGTTGGGAACCAGGCAGGGGCTGTCACCCGCAGTGCTCCCATCCCTGTCTTTTGCAGTCTGGGCTCTGCAAAACTTCAGCCTTTGTGCTGTGCTAAGAAGCACCTTGATCTCGCTTGAACCCAGAGGGGTTTGGTCTCTCCCGACTCCCCTGAGCACCCATTGTGTGAAAGCCCCATGTGCTCCCTGGTCACCCCCTTGCCCCCCTCCCTGCTGCCTCTCGGCCCAGGCCAAGGCCTTTGGCCAGGAGTCACTGCCTGCCATGCTGCAGAGCCCACCCCAGCACTTCAGCTGACCTGAAACCCGGCAGAAGGTGCCTCAGAGATTTCCCTGCTTTGCTAATGGTAATTGTGCGGTGCATTAGGCCTGGCAAACGAGATTGTCTGGGAGGAGCAGCAGATCCCTCCTGGGGAAAAGGAGCATCACTGCGAGCAGGAGGGGCAGCACTCGGGGCACGGGGCTGACCCCAGGGAGGTCGGGGTGCTGGTGAGCCAGACCTGGGGGGTGGCAGGGTGTGGGGTGGCTCTGTCAGCCTCCCCCCAGCGTCGCGGCTGTGGGGCTCAGGGCTGACTTTCTCCTCTCTCCTCTCGGAAGGTGGAGGGTCCCCGGGACAGGAGGGCGAGCGTCCCGCAGGCACAGAGCCGCAGCTGCACGGAGCTGCACCGGCACCTCACCTCCAGCACCTCCTGCTCCCAGACCAAAGCCCCCCAGACACCCGAGGAGTGCCCCGGCAGCGGCCACCACCCGTCCCCGGGCGACTGCGCCCATCACGAGGACGACAGCGACTCCAGCGAGGACTCGCTGAGCTCCGGAGACTCGGTGGCCGCCCTGTCCTCGGCCGAGGACGGCCCGGGCAGCCAGTTCTCCTGCGAGGGGGAGCTGCACTCGGTGGTGGAGCTGATCCGCTACATGCACACCTACTGCCTGCCCCCTCGCAAGCTGCCCGCCGACAGCAAGCCCCAGCCCTGCAGCAGCCCCTTCAAGAGAGCCAAACCGGACTGCGCCCAGAGCCGGCCGGGCTGCGCCTGGCAGGCAGCCGGCGGCTGCAAGAAGCCCGGAGCATCCTTCTCCATCCTGAAGGAGCTGCTGGCGCGGGACCTGCTGTGCGATGTGAGCAAGCCATACCGCCTGGGCAAGCCCGTGTACGCGGCCCTGGCACGGCCGCCCGGCTCCTGCTCGCCCGTGCCGCCCGATGGGGAGGATGCCAGTGGGACTTGCACGTCCGGAGCGAAAGCAGCAGCAGAGAAGGGCGAGCCCCGGCAGAGCCCCGAGGCGGAGGCGCCGCGGGAGCTGGGTGGCCTTGAGGACGATGCCGGGAAGCAGGAGGGCACCCCGGGCGCAGGGAGGGCGGCCCGCAGGCAGGACAGCGCTGTTCACGCCGTGCGCCGCTCCAAGAGACTCAACCCCGAGCTGGGGCACTGGCTCTCCTTCCTCGACGAGCCCCCCGCCGAGTCCTCCGTGCCCCTGGCCTGCAGGGGGGCCGCACCGTGCCCGGTGCTGGAGGGCCTCTCTGCCGAAGAGCCGGCGGCCGAGGTGGAGGTGGGGGGCACAGCCCCATCGGCGGAGCCCCAGCCCCTCTGCCTGGGCTCCCTGGGGGATGGCGAGGTGGGCACTGAGAGCCGGCGCTGTGCCCTCCTGGAGCAAACAGGTGAGGGGCTTGGGGACTGTCACTCTGCTCAGCCTCCCCGGCGTGCCCGTGCCACCCCTGCCGTGGGCCGGCCGGGGGCTGGGCACTCAGCTGGCAGGAGAGCTGTGAGCAGCCCCCCATGCTGCCTGGCTGTGGGGTCCCATGCATGGGGAGCTGGGGGTCTGCTCTCTCGTGGGGTGCTTTTTCAATCCATGGGCATCTTCTGCCTCAGTTTCCCTGTCCTTATAATGAGGTGGAGGAGTTAGTGTGGCCATAACCCATCAGGGACCAGGTGGCCCCATCTCTCCAAGTTCCCCCCCATGGATTTTCCTTGGGTCTGGGCTCTGGGGTTCAGCTGCAGTCGTGCCCCAAAACCCCAGCAAGCTGCAAGTGCAGGAATGGCTCAGCCCTGGCAGCGTGAGCTGTCCCTCTCAGGTGGGCAAAGCCCTCGGTGGGCACTGCAGGGACACAGCTCCACTGGTAACCTGCTTCTCTCCTGCCTTTCAGAAACACCCAGGTGTCTCACGCTGTCCTTGGCACAAACGTAAGTGCAGATGGGGCTGAGCGAACCAGTCTGGGGCTGGAGACTGCCTGGGGTTGTGTGGCTGGGCAGGGCCTCTGCAGCCAGCACAGGGAGCTGTTTGCAGGGCACAGTGAGCTGCACTGCTGGGCACGGGGCTGTGGGCAGCCACGGGGTGCAAGGAGCTGGGAGAGTCCCATGCCCAGGGCAGGGCATTCTGTGTGTGCCCTGGAGCTGCTCACCCCGCTGCCCTTGTGGGGTTACTGTGTCAGGCACCAGCTGAAGTGGGAGGGTTCACTTGTGGGCAGTGTTTTCTCAGCTTGTTTTTGGGGTTTGGGGCCGTGGTTCACCTAAACACTTTCTCCTTATTTTCTGCTCTTCTCCAGTGACCCAACCTTTGGGAAGAGAAACTTTGAGCCAATGCTGACTGTGGAGCTGTGTGGGACAGCAGGTAGGACATGCTTTGAGTTCTTTAGTTTTGCAGAAGTGTACTCTAGGAAGGGGCTCACTGACCCTAAATTCAGCCTGGAGGCACCAGTTCCAGCCTACCCAGCCAAGGGGGCACCTTCATCCCCTTCACACTGTAAACACAGGAGACTCCCTACTGCCACTTCCGAGCACCATGAGCAGCTCAGGGGAATGCATTTGAGGGGGGAGGAGCTGTTCAGGGGCGCCCTGCATGAATCTGGAGGGAAGGGAGAGTCCTCTGGTCCCTACTGGGATCAAGGCATCCTTCTTGTTCCCCCGAGTGCCACTGGATGAGGCCGCGGGGGCCGCGGGTGCAGCCTTGGGCGGGCGTGGGACAGGGCAGGATGGAGAGAGCAGAGCTGACTCCTGCCCTTCGTTTGGGGGGTTCAGGTCTCACACCGCCCACCACTCCGCCATATAAACCCGCCGAGGAGGACCTGTACAAGCCAGACATCCCCCAGGAGCCAGGGAAGGAGGACGGGACGGCCCCCAGCCCCGGGGGCGCCGGGGACGCGGCAGCCTCGCGGAAAGCCGCCAGGAAGCACCCGGAGAGGACGGAGCTGTTCGCCCACCTGAGCCGGGCGGGCGGGCGCCCGCCCCCCGAGCAGCAGGGCTTGCTCAAGAGGCCCTTCTCCCGCTCCTTCGGGGACCACGACTACTGCCAGGTGCTGAAACCCGAGGCTGCCCTGCAGAGGAAGGTGCTCAAGTCGTGGGAGCTCCCGAGCCAGGTGGAGTCGGAGCACAAGAGGAGGGTCCCGGCCGCCCACTACCAGGGACTGGAGCTCTGCAAGGACACGGGCACTGAGATGCTGTGGAAGGACGGCGTCAAGCAGCTGAGAGACCAGGAGATCAGAGCCAGCTTAACAAAGCACTTTGGCTTTCTGGACAGTGCCCTCGACGACGAGGACATGGTCTTCTGCAAGACCCCCGAGTACGACACCGTCTTTGAGGACAGCTGCAGTGAGAGCGGCTCCCCCGTGGAGGAGGATGAGGAGGAAGAGGAGGAGGAAGAGGAAGAGGAGCATGGCAACACCAAGCTGTGCCTGAGGAGAAACCCCATTTCCAGGACCAGTTTGCATTACTGCTCCCGGAGCAGGTCCAGCTCGGGCTCCTCGTGCTGCCGGTCGCGGTCACCTGCCAGCAGACGCACCTTCAGGTACGGGGGGCACGGGGACGTGGGGACAGCTTTTGCCCCCTGAGTTTTCAGCATGGTGCAGGGCAGCCCCAGTGCCCTCCGCTCTGCTGGCCCAAGTAGTAAAGACGCTAATTAATGAAAGAAAAACGATGAAAATAATTGCTACTGCATCAGCCGCTGCTGCAAGCATCAGCCATCAGGCCTGAGGAAGCAGTGGCAGAGCAAAGCAGCCGGGGGGGTTCCACGGGTGACAGGGAATGGGCAGGCACCCAAGCCAGGCCTGGGAAGGGGCGAGTGCTGGCTGGGGACACCCTGGCACCATTGAGAAAAAACTTTGCAGTGTCCTTTCCAGTGTTCCCAGGCCCCAGTCTCTCCTTGGCTCCCAGTGCCCCTGGGTGCCCCCACACTCGTGTGGGTGTCTCAGCTTCTCACTGATGTTTGAAGCTTTCCCAGCAGCTCCCCCAGCCCCGGGCTGACCTCCTGTCCCTCCCTTGCAGGTGTGAGAACGGCGAGCAGTGCCTGGGTGGAAGCGGGCACCGGGGCCAGCTGAAGAAGAGACGGGAAAAGGCCATCGTAAGTGACCGGGCGCCCCACGGGGACAAAGCAACCGCAGCCCTCGGCCCATCTCCTGCTCCAAAAAGCAGCAGTGGAGCCCCTTAGCCCTGGCTTCGGCATCCCTTGGTGCGAGGCCAGTGTTAAACAAGGACATGGGGTGGGGGGAGAGGAAAAGCCAGCGTGCAGCGGAAGCCGCCAGCGATTGGCAACACACGGAGTCCTTGGCACAGGGATGCCCAGAGCATCCTACGCTGGTGCCTCAGTGCACTTGGCACTGGCAGTTTGTGGGGTGAACTGGGGAATCCCTGAAGCTGCTCAGCTGTCACAGATGTGGCCCCACCGCATCCTTGTGCACCAGGAACCCGTGGGCACACGCTGGGAGCTGGGAGAGGGGTAGGAACGTGGGAGGTTAAATTGGTGCTCCCTACTGTTGTGCATACACACACGCTGCTTTGGCACTTTTTCCTGCAATGCAATTGGATTTTGCCCCTGGCGATTCTTGGGAATATATCCCACGTTTGCCAGAAGAAGCTGAAAGAGCTGCAAGAATGCGGGAGAATTTTAAAAGAGAAGAGGTTGGTGGCTGCTCCAGCCTGGTTGTGGCTGTCCTGGGGGTGACGCTGTGACCCGGCTGGAGCAGAGACAGCCAGATCCTGGTGATGTCAGGCTGTTTCCATGGCAGTGTTTCCCAGTGCTGGCTTGCAGGGGCTCCTCCGCAGCCCATCAGCAGCACGGAGGTGCAGGGTGCAAGCCTGAAAGCTTTTGGTTGCTTTGGCAGGGGGAAGGCCGGGTGGTGTACATCAGAAACCTCTCCAGCAGCATGAGCTCCAGCGAGCTGAAGAAACGCTTCGAGGTGTTTGGTGAAATTGTGGAGTGTCAGGTCCTGTCCAGGACTAACAGGTGGGTGGGCAGTGAGCTGTGGCCCAGGGCTCCAGCAGCTACAGGCAGCTCCTCTCCCCAGGCCCCACAGCACTGCCAGGCAGTGCCACATCAATCCCCTGGGGCAGCCGAGCCCTCGGTCTTGGCGCTTTTGTCGAGGAGATTCGGTGTATCCAGAGATCCAAGGGCATCTGTGGGATGGAGGAGTGGGAGAATGATGCGCCAGGGGTGCATCACAAGACCTGTGGGGCTCATCACATCTTGAATTCTTTCTCTCGTTGCCCAGGGGGGAGAAGTACGGCTTCATCACGTACCGGTATTCCGAGCATGCCGCCTTATCGCTGAAGAATGGCCCCTCGCTAAGGAAGAGGAACGAGCCCTCCTTCCAGCTCAGCTCTGGTGGCCTGGGGCGCTTCTTCTGGACCAGATACGCTGACCTGGGTGAGGAAGCAGCAGCTGCTTTGTCTCTTTTATCAGCAGAGAGCTGTTACAGCACACTGCACCGCTGAGCCCTGGTCACGCAGGGATCCCAAACGCCTTCAGAGCCTGCAGGAAAAGCCTGCTGGCTTTCCTATGGCTCGTGGAAGTGCTCATGGCTCAGGCAGGTGGATTGGGAAACTGGGGAGAAGAAAAAAACCTGGTGTGAGGCCTCAGGGTGCGTTGGCTGCAAAATGTAGCATCACAACCCACGGCTGCCGGGTCTCAGCTGAGCGCAGCCCATCCTGTGTCTGCTGAGTTTCTGCACGGTGCTGGAGGCTTTCCAGCAGAAAACTCCCTTCCCAGGCATTAGAGAAGGCAGTCAGCAACATTTCATTAGCCCAAGAGGTGATGTGGGTGGTTTGCTGCTCTGCAGGACAGATTCAGCACGCTGCACATGCACTCTGGAGCCAAAGTGACAGCACTGAA
The DNA here is from genome assembly GCA_013390105.1 of Tichodroma muraria. Classification (NCBI taxonomy): domain Eukaryota; kingdom Metazoa; phylum Chordata; class Aves; order Passeriformes; family Sittidae; genus Tichodroma; species Tichodroma muraria. The sequence continues at coordinate 21,365 of WAAG01030870.1, forward strand.
ATGTGCTGTGGTCGCATTAATCCTTTCAGTGCTTCAGCAAGGTCTCAGTGACTGTGTCACCAGGGCTGCAGCCTGAGCTGAGGGCCTGGAGCCAAACTCTGTGCTAGTCCTGCAAGAGAAATGTGTCCCAGGCTTTGCCCAGCCCTCCTTGCTTCAGGTGTTTCACCAACACTGCATGTTTATTTCTGTACCCTCTGCAGGGGCTGAGGGGTTCTGGATCCCACTTGATGAGTGAAAGACTCTGGTCCAGAAAATAAAGCCCCAAGTCTTGACTTACCTCCAGATGCCCCATCTGATACAAGTACTCCCTGATTTTTTTATCACCCTGCAGTATCTGCTCTGCTTAGAGCAGCCATCCCTTGACTTTGATCGTGGGCACAAATGTCCATTGCTCATCTAAATAAATCCCAGAGCCTCCCATTTTGGGCAGAGAGAAATGAGGAACCAGCTAGCACCCCATGAGGAAGATGATGATTGTGCAGTACTGTGAGGAGGGGGGGTCAGAGCTGCCCCCCTGCCTAAAAGAAGCCCCCTCAGTGCTCCTCACCTGATTTCTGCAGAGCCACCAGTCATCCCCTTCCTGCACAGCCCGGCTCCTTCCTAAAATCCTGCTCATCCTGGTACAGGCTGAGAAGAGGAGCCCCCAGGCAGAGGTGAAATGCAACCACACCATTCAAAAATTTACACCCAAAATGTTAAGCTGCTGTGAAAATAGGCGGCCTTTGCTATGTGCTGAATTCCTTGGGCTTTCCAGGGGCATTTTGTGTTCAGCTCCTGGCCCAGGGCTGGCAGTGGAGCAGGCTGGCTCTGCCACCAGCACAGCTCCCACGGGATGGCCCTGTGTCATCCCTCCAAATTCAGCTGCACCCAGCAGATTTTTTCACCCCTGGCAATGAATGTCAGTGGTGTGTGCCCTGCCCAGCTGGGCCTGGCTGCAGCCCCTGTGCCCCAGCTCTTTTCAGTGTCCCCAGTGATGTCCTGTCACCATCACCGCTGCGTCCAGCCTGACTGCGCGGTAGCAGGGCAGTGAGCAGTGCCCTGCCGTGCCTCAGTTTCCCTCCCCGTGAGGCAGAGAGGACGCTGATCCCCCCCTCCCTGACCCAGCTGCCTTCTGTCCCTGCCGTCCCCAGATTGCAGCACGGATGAGTCCTCCCCAGCTGCGGTGAAAAGCAAGTACGAGACCATGGATTTCGACAGCTTGCTGCAGGAGGCCCAGCTCAGCCTGCATCGGTAACAGCCTTAACCTTGGAGGAATACCTCAATACCTCAGTCAAGGCACTTCCAATATGTTTACGTTTTCAAAGAAATTATTCAGCAAGCGAGAGAGCGAGAGAGAGCGAGAGCACGCCCGCGAGAGAGAGACTGCTGTCCCCTGATCGATGTTTACATTGAACAAAGCTGCTTCTGTCTGTGAGTCCCCCTTGGTGTTGATGTCTCACTGCCACACGTTAGTCCCCCCTCTGCTTCTGACTGGTTGTTTTAGGGTGAGCCTAGGAGCCCCCCGGCCCCTCTTCCCCCTCCCAGCCCTCCCCATGCTCCCACCGTGGAGTTGCAGCTGTGTTCACCATAACATTTTTTTGTCCGTAGTGTGTGATGATGAAATTGTTCATTGTGAATAGAATCAGGATTATAAACTAATTTTTAATAGAAGAGAAGAAAAAAAAAAAGTATATACTTAAAAAAAAAATGTATTTATGGCTCAGATGTACTGTAATTCAGATTTATTGTACCGCTTCCTTGATTTTTAACTATGCACTGTAATGAGGCACTTGCCACTCAGCAAATGGGGGGTCAGAGCAGTCACAGAGCTGACATTCCCCTGCCTCCCCTGCTGGCAAACCGGGGTGCTCGGTGCTTGCCCCGGGGTCACCCACTTTGCTGTCGAAGCCATTCCTTGTGCTGGGGTGGCCCGAGCCCTCCAGCCTCACCCTCGTGCTGAGCTGGCTCCTGGTGGGTGATGGAGCCAGGGCCAGGCAGCTTTGCAGGCTGCAGAGGGTGGGAGAGGGATGCACTCACTGCCTGCAGCCAGCGCTGCTCCGGCCTCCGCTGCCTTTGGAGCCGGGAGAGAGGGGCTGGGGGGCTGCAGCCAGCCAGGCCTGACCCGGTGGGTCCTGCTGGCACAGCCTGGGGGGTGGATGTCTCCGGTCCGTGTGGAGGAGCTGGCTCCTCTCCAGCTCCCTGGATGGCCGAGAGACCGGCCAGGCCCTGTGGCTTGGTCCGCACTCACTTCCACTGGGAAGACCTGTCCGTGCTCCCCGCTGGGCAGCCAGCCCCAAGTCCAGCCCAAAGCCGGAGAGGCATGGAGGGCCGCAGCACCCACACCGAACGCCCACGCAGCAGCCTGCCCCGCAGCTGATAAGCCATACACGTCCCAGCACCCGCCGTGCCCCGGGCACAGCTCTGCCTCTGGCCAGGCGCCCCCGGGGCTGGATTTAAGCGGAAAATCTACTTGTGGACTTGCCCTCCACGTGTGGGTGCGCTGGGATGGGGACACAGCCGTCGGCCAGCCGGAGCAGAGCCCACCACCAGCCGGCCAGAGGCACTGTTTTCCCAAGGGAGCGGGAATCTTGCTGCTCCTCGAGCCATCGCCACCTTCCCCTTTTCTTTTCGAGCCCCAGAGACCACTAGGGATTCAGCCATCCTCTGTAGATAGAATATTATAGCCTTAACTCTGCCAATAGATAGATTAGAGTCTCCTGGGGTCTCCCCTCCCCATGACTTGGGGGTTTTGTCCCCGGTTCCCTGGGCGTGTTCCGTCCTGCAGGGAGAGTGACCAAAGCCTCGGAAATGGCACAAGATGTGACGCCAAGAGCCGGAGCCCTGCCAGGGCGGCCCCTGCCTCGGGGGCCGGAGCGCGGCCGGGCTCTGGCAGGGGCAGGAATGCCGGCAGCGCCGACACCAGCACAGTTCCCTGGCTGTTCCCCTCGGGAGAGCCGTGGTTCTGACAACACCCAGCCCGGCAGCGCCGGGGCCCGGAGGCCACCGCGGGGTCCCCAACCCGCCGCCGGTGACGATCACTGCCAGGGAACAGCCCTTGTGCCATTTCAGCCTCAGCAGTGAGATCTGGCGTCCCTCCCGCCCCAAAGTCCCCCGGTTCTCATCCCAGCTTAGCGAACACGAGCAGCTCTGGCCGAGACTGAGCATCTGCTATTGGCAATTGCCTCATTGTAGCTTTGCCTTTTTCTGTCCTAGTATTTCCTCACGATGATGATGTTTACATGTGATTGCTATAGAGCTTATGTAGAATGTATATAGCGACACATTTAGGGTGGGTAGTACTGTCCTGTGCTGTGCTGATGTTTTTCAGAAAACGATCAATCCCCCAAAAAAAAAAAAACC
>WAAG01030870.1:24734-42004 GCA_013390105.1 Tichodroma muraria
AAAAAAAAAAAAAAAAAAAGAAAAAAAAAAAGAAAAGCAAATAAGTGGAATTCTTCCATCTCCCACTCAGCTGGGGGCACCCATGGCTGGGCCCTGCTGGGGATGCATCAAGGGTGGTGGAGGGGAAGGGTTAGTGCAGAGCTGGGGGGGCTCCAGCCCACTCCAGGGGATCACTCAGTCACTTCCCAAGCACTGGTTTTGGCGTACCCAGATACAGAATTTCCCGGTGTTTCTCTGTGGCTGGGGTGCCCTGGGTCGGCCCCAGCCCAGCTGCTGGGTCCTGAGGCTGGTGCTGGGGAAGGGGAGGGCTGGTCCTGCACAGAGCTCATCAACACTGCAGCCCTAGGGTAGGAGGAGATGCAATAAGTGGTCTTCGTGGTGCCTGAAGCCTATAAGTGGGGTTGGTTTTCTTTTTTTTTTTTTTTTTTTTTTTTTTTTGTTTTTTTTTTTTTTTTTTGGTTTGGNNTTTTTGGTTTGGGTTTTTACTTTTTTTTTTCCCATTCCCTTGGGATGGTTTGTTTTCCCTCCTCCCCAAAAAAATCTTCCTTTTCCAGGACTTATGCACTATGCTTAGAGCCCCTTGGGCTGTGTGCTGCCTGCCCTGGGGCTTCCCCCACCTTTTAGGACTGGGTGAAAAATAAATTCCCATTTGATTTTTTTTTTATTTTATTTTATTTTTGTGGGTTTTTTTACTCTAAGGGTGTCTTTAGCTCACAGTGCTCGAGTCTGCAGGAAGGTGGGTCGGGCACAGGGGCAGGTGAGAGCTCCCTCCTGAGCTGCCTAAAGTTTGGATGCTGACAGGGAAATGGGGCAGGAGCAAAGCAATGCCCAGGCACTGCTGCCAGGGAAGCAGAGGTGCCCAGAGCTTTGCAGGAGCTGCCAGGGACTGGGGATGCCCCCTTTTCCAAGGATTGCCTTTACATCCCACCCAGCCTGTGGCATCGCCGTGGGTGCCCCTCAGAAAGGGACCCCTCACACCCCAGCCCCCTGCCAGGGCCAGGGCTGTGGGATGGGCAGGAGAAACTGGGAGCAAAAGGGTTTATTCTGGTAGGCAATAAGTCAGGAGGAGATTTATTTTTTTAAAACTGTGTAAGTGTAGAACGCCCCCCAGCCATTTCCTGCAGGTGCTGTGGGGAAATGCTGAATGTGAAGAGTTTCTGATAAAATGCCCCTTTGCTTGTTTTGCACAGGTTTGCCCCAGAAAAACTCGTTGTTCAGGGAGGGCAGCAGGTTTCTGGCTGGAATCCAGCGTGTCCCTGAGGCTCCGCAGGGAGGAGCAAACGTTTCTGAGTGTGTGGGCTGAATGCAGAGGACAATCCCAGGTTTTAGGATGCCCCAAAGCAAAGGTTTCTCTCGATTCCTCAGTGCAGCTGCCTGGGCTGCACATCCTTCAGGAAGCAGCAGCTCAGTCACCATGTTACAGCCCCGAGCCTGATCTCAGCTCTGGGCCATTGCAAAATGAGTTTTGCAATTGCAGATCAACACGGTTTTCTCCTTTTTTGGGGGGATTTTTTTTTTTTCCTTTCTGGAGGTCTGCTGAGTCCCGAGATTCACCGGTGTTGGAGCTGAACCCGACACCCGCTCTGTTCTAAGTCTGTCCCTGACAATCTCAAGCAATATAGAGCCAAATGCAGCCTCTTGGGGGTTCATTCTGGGGGTTCATTCCTCTTCCCTCGCCCTCCCCGGGGCCAGGGGTGGCAGCAGGAGTTGGGGAGGGAGTGTGTGAGTGCATGTGAGAAAGAGAGAGAACGGTTCAATTGATGCATTTCTTGAGAAAGGTGTAAGAATTTCACCTAAAAAGGGGCACATCTGCTTTGTTATTTATATTAAAAAAGCTAAATTCTGTCTTTTTCTTCTTCTTTTTTTTTTTTTTAAGTAAAAGGACACTGCTCATAATTATTAGGGGCCAATTCTGCCTCCCTTGCTCATGCTGAGTAAGTGCTACTGAACTTTGCAATTTTCTGCTTGCAGAGTAAGTAAATGCAGCAGAATTGATCCCTCTATGATTAAGAATCAAGGTTTTAGTATTTTTTTTTTTAAATTGGTAGCGGTTTTTTTATATTTCACTTAATTTTCCCCCCAGTTCCGTTCTGTTGTGTCCTTATTTATGTGATATACTTTAACCTTAAGAGATGGCATGGATTCTTATGCCTTTCTTTTATTATTATTGTTATTATTTTTAAAAAACAAAAGAGATTTATTTCTAGTGTGATTTAACTGTCTACCTTCTAAAATGAGAGAACGTTTTCTTGTATTTTTACATTGTCAGATTCTATAGTTTCATAGATAATTTAACCAAATCGCTCAATGTATTCTCTATATCTATCCAGTGGGTATAAAAGTTCTATTTTAAATTGTGTAAATACTTCAGAACTGGCTTCTTTTTCCAGACTCCCCTGCCGTGGAGTTTCTTGTTTACATCAAAAAGACTGTAGAATCTCTACGCTCATGTACTGTAAATAGTGAAGTGATCTGCCTATAAATAAACGATAACATATATACTATAAAGTGGAAAGAACAAAAAAAGGAACCAGTTTGTGCTGCTATACTTTAGTTTTTAGTGCAGGTCTGCTCGGGGTGAGGTGTTTTGCTCTGCCTGGCTGGCAGTGGGGCTGTGCCAGGGCCAAGGGGGTGGCAGAGTCTCCCAGCTGCCAGGGATGCACCTCCTGCCTGGGAATATCCCTGTGTGTTGCTATTTTAAGTTGTGTCTTCTCCCAGTTTAACTCATGCAGGAAAAACCTGGGCTCTGCACTCTGGACTTCGAGTGGTGCCACTGCCACAGGACCCCTGGCCAAGGAAACTCCCCAGATGGAGTGGGTGAAAAATAAAGCAGGGCACGCTCCTCACATTTTCTGGGGTGGAGTAAGAGAGCAGGAAAAAATGTGGAAAAGACTCCAGGTGGTGATTCAGCAGCTGTGCAGCTCATGATGGCACCTGGAGAGCTCCTGGAACTTGGAGAGCAGGCCTGGAACCTGGAGAGCAGGCCTGGAACCTGGAGAGCAGACCTCCCAGCAGGCCTGGGAGCCAGACTGGGGCACATGGTGTCCTGGTGTCCTGGTGTCTGGTCCTCGTGGCAGTCCAGGCTGTGGAAGGGATGTGTGGAAGGCCTGGGCAGGCCCAGCACGGGCACAGCTCCCCCAGGCACACGGGAGCCCCATGCCAGCCATGCCCCTGCGAGGGCTCACCGGGCCAGAGAGGTGGCACTGATTTTATCCAGACCATGGATCAGTGATGCTGCCGGGCTGGAGGATCCCAGCAGCCCGAAAGGAGCAGCTCTGCAAGGTGCTGAGCTGGGCCAGCTGCTGTTTTTTTGCTGATTTGCACCGATTTAAACAACAATTCTACGCCTGCCTGTCTCCAGCACATCTGTGGGAGCCCAGTGTGGGTCCCCCAGCCTGGCCACAGAGCTGGAACCAGCCTCCCACCCCAAACCCAGCCCCTCATCCTGGCCACTGCTGCACCCAGAGTGGAGAGCTGATGGGAAGCTCATTCCCTGCTGCTTTCCAAAACCAGCAGGCTTCAAGGCCACCAAAGAGGAATGCTTCTCTGAGATACATCAGGCACTGTGATGCCAATAGCGCCCAGACAGATGAAAACATGAATTTGGAAGGGGGAAATGTGGGAATGCACCTGGGACAGCCAGTGATGGGATGCCCACGGTGGGCACACGTGGAGCAGAGACACGGGAGTGGGTCTCCAGGAGGGAGCAAAGCAAGGGTCTGCAGGGAGGGACAGACCCAGAGCTCACATTTGTCCTCCCTGCCCAACCTGTGCCTCCAACACTGCCTTCCCAGGCAGCTTCTGGAAAATAAAGCACTGATACTCTTTATTGAACACGATCGTTTATTGAGGATAATTCCGGCAAGCAGATCTAAAGTCTGAAGGGAGCTGTTGGTGAATGTTGGCATCAGTTCAGCAGTTCTGCTGGTCCCAGCAATTACTTCCAACCATTTGGGAAAAATCCCAGCTGGGCTTGTTCTTATTTTGGCATAACTTGGTGCTAAAACAACTCCTTTCCACTCAGACAGGCGCTGTTTTGGAGTGGCTGCTGGAGGGGAGGGAGACAGCGCTATTTCTCTCCTGGACCGGGCACAGTGTGCCTCACAGGAGGGGAAAATCAGGCACTCAGGAGCTTTCGTGAACAGGGACAGGTTTGGTTGCTGCCCTGGGCTGGCTGGCACCTGGCAGTGTGGGCAGCACACCCCAGGCTGCTGCTCCTGACCAGTGTGGAATTCCCACTGCTTGGACTTCGTTTCACTGCCTGCTGAGCTGTCCTGGGCTGCTTTTTGGAGTTTCAGCTCCCACTTGTGCCCTGAGCAGTGACATCGGACACCAAATCCTGCCCTGGGCTCTCCTGGGCTCCCTGACGGGGACCTCAGCTTTGTGCCACACAAGGGCTGCGAGGCTGCACTTCAGGTAACCCGTGCATTTGCCCACTCAGCGTTTATCAGTCCCACGTTGCTGTCCAGCTCCATCCAGGTGTCTTTGCTGAGGGAAACAGGTTTGGTTCCTTTGCTCTCTGGCAGCTGTCCCAGCCTCCCTGCCCCCAAGGATTCTTCCCAGCTTTCCTTCCTGCCTCATTTCCTGACCCATCAAAGCAGGGCTGGACTTTCTGCCATGTTCACCTTGAAGCGTCCAAGCACTCAGCCTCGAGCGGCTGCGGGGAGTTTGTCCTGCTGTCACTGAAATGGGGAATTAAACTCTCTAACACTGTAATTTCAATATTAGAAAGTGGCATTACTTTATTTCAGCCCCAGGCATGTGGGGGATACCTCTCTATTACACACCTTGCTAATAGACCAGCTTAAATCTATGTAACTTTTACATACTCAATACATTTCCCCAAACTCATAACGGAGCAAAAAACTCCCTGAATTTCCTGCATATTTAAATCATTTCTCAGAGTTTATTTTCACTGGAGTAGGGTTCTTTTAAGGATCTCAGGTGGCTGTTTGGGGAACATCCCATTCCTCCAGTTAATCTTTTTTGGTCACAGGCCTCTGAAAGCGTTTCTTCTCTTTGAATGCATCCCATTGCTGTGATCTGGCCGGCATATTCCTTATCGGCATTGCTCAGGCCCACAATCTTCACGGCTGAGATAACCACTTGCACACAGGACAAAGCCCTGTCGGGTAAACCGAAAAGGAATTCCCAAGATTGGCGCACGACTTGTTACAATTTTTTTTCCTACGACTTGCTAACAATTTTTATTATTATTATTTTATTTTTCTCTCAACACCGCGACGGCCACGGCCCCTGGCCTCGTGGCACCGAGAGGCAGGAAGCTGCGGAGAGGGGAGGGATGACCCTCCCCGGCAAGGGGGAGGAGGAAGCAGCTTTTACCCTACGGGACGAAGTTTTCTCCTCGTCACTGCCGCGTTTTGTTTCGTTTCCCGGCAGAGCCCTCCCTCTCGGCCCTGCCCCGCAGCTGCGGCGCCATGTCCCGGACAGTGGCTCTGGCCGGGCTGAGGGAAGAGCTGACCTGTCCCATCTGCCTGGACATTTACAGGGACCCCACGGCCCTGGGCTGCAGCCACAGCTTCTGCAGGGACTGCATCAAGCAGGCGCTCCGGTGCCAGCAGAGCCCTGCGCGGTGCCCGCTCTGCCACTCGCCCGTCGGGGAGCTGCAGCCCAACTTCCACCTCCGCAACATCGTGCAGAAGTTTATGGATGCTCCTGAGCACCAGGAGGAGGAGGAAGAGCAGGAAGGGCAGTGCGCGGAGAAGGGGGAGGGCTCGGGCCAGCCGGAGGAGGTGGTCCTGTGTGATTGCTGCCTCCAGGAGCCCCAGCCCGCGGTGAAGACGTGCCTGAGCTGCGAAGCCTCGCTGTGCCAAGCCCACCTGAGCAAGCACAACAGCAAGGGCGCCCAGAAGAACCACGTGCTGGTGGAGCCCTGCGATGCCCAGGTTTTGGCTGAGAGGAGATGCCCCAAGCACGGCAAACTGCTGGAGTGCTTTTGTGAGGAAGACGAGGAGTGCATCTGCATCCTGTGCTCCGTCCTCTCCCACAAGGACCACAAGATCATCAGTTTGGAGGAGGCTTTCCATGAAACTCAGGTGAGAGGCTGCTGGGACAGTGGGACAGCCATGGATTGCACCAGGAAAACCCCAGAGAGCAGCCCATGGCACAGGGGCAACTCCTGAGTCTCAAAACTGCAGACCCAGGATGGGGCTAAATTGCAATCCTGGGCTTTTATTCTTAGTTTTGTCCCAGATTCTCTCTGGGTTTGGCCCTTGAGATTTAAAACAAGGTGTTATAAATGCTTGTTTCCCCTCCTGAGGGAAGAGTTTGGCCAAACTGGTGGGACTGAGTGCTCATGCAAGGTTTTAGTCCTTGGTGCACGTCCAAGCTGAAGATGAGCCTGAGCTGCACTTATGCAAAGATAATTAATGACAGAGTAACAGAAAGAAAGGTGCCACCAGGGGAAATGTCTTTATATATGACTAGTGCACATGAACAATTTTCAGCTTCAAATTGTCTTTTTTGTGCTTGTAGTTGTGGTATTTTTTCAGGGATAAAACCTTCCAGTAAACCTTTATCTACTGATTTGTCCTGAGAGCGTGCAATGAGCAAACCTTTTGCAAATCTAGCTTAACCCCTGTCGATAAACTGCTGATTTCGTGCATTATGCCACTCCTATCCTGATATCTCCTTCCTGTTACATTTGTAGATGCTGTTTCCTGAAACTCTGGAGACACTGAAAAACCATGAAGCTGCACTGGATCAAGCCATAGCAAAGCTGGTGAAACAAGAGGATGGACTAAAGGTTTGTTTCCAGGTCCCATATCACCTTGGGGTGGTTGCTTGCTAGTAAATGATGAGATAAAGTTTTCTTTTGCCCTTCCCCAGATCATGGATTTTGAAGCCTTTTTAGTTCCTGGGTGGTTTCTCATGTATTTTTGAGGTTTCTTCTTTGAGGAAGGATGATGCATAACTTTCTTATCAGTCTGAGAGGTGCATTCTTAGTTAAGCTTTAAAGTCTGTGCCTCCTGATGAGTGGCTGGTGTGTGGCTTTTTTATTTTTCTAGCCTCCAACGTTTGGTTACTTATCTCATCCCAGAAAAAAGACAGGATTTTTTTCTGAGAGCTCATGTGGAAAGCATCCCTTACAATTTTGAAATTGTTTTCTTAATAGACTGAGGAGAGCCAGCGGAAAGAACGGCTGGAGAACCTTTTCAGGGAGATGTATAACCAGCTAGAGAGCAAAAAAGGAGAGGTCCTGAAAGTTCTCAGTGACTACGAGGAGCAACAACTTCATCGGATTCAGACAGAGATTAATAATAACAAGAGGGAGAAGGATTCAGCCAGCCATGATGTTCAGGAGCTGGAGGCTCTGAGAGATCAGAAGGACACACTTTTTTTCACCAAGGTACCTATCAGCGTCTCCCTTCCCAGAGACACACAGCTCCAGAGCTGGCCTGTGCCTGCACTCTGCTAATTCTGCTTTCAAAATGTCTTTACAGGCTTTTTCAGCAATTAAATCCAGGTAAGCTCTTCCTGAGGTTTAATACCTTTATTGATGGTCTGGAACAGGGGATGGAGAGCACTCTCAGTAAGTTCACAGCACTAAGTTGGGCAGGGGTGTGGATGTGCTGGAGGGCGGGCAGCTCTGCAGAGAGATCAGGACAGGCTGGACCCATGGGCCAAGGCCAGCAGTGTGTGGTTCATTGAGACAAAGTGCCAGTCCTGCACTGTGGTCACAACAATCTCATGCAGTTCCAGCCTGGGGGAGCAGTCACTGGAAAGCTGCCTGGTGGGAAAGAAACTGGGAATGCTGTTCAGTTTTGTCTGAACGTGAGCCCAGGTGTGCCCAGGTGGGCAAGCAGGCCGATGGCTCCTGGCCTGTATCAGCAGTAGTGTGACCAGCAGGAGCAGGGCACTGTCTGTCCCCTGTGCTGGCACTGGTGGGGTCACACCTGTGTCCAGTTCTGGGCCCCTCAGAGGGAGAGAGACATGGAGGGGCTGGAGCGTGTCCAGGGCAGGGAATGGAGCTGGGGAAGTGTTTGGAGCACCAGGAGGGGCTGAGGGAGCTGGGAAGGGGCTCAGCCTGGAGAAGAGGAGGCTCAGGGGGCCCTTCTGGCTCTGCACAGCTCCTGACAGGAGGGGACAGCCAGGTGGGCTGCCATGACAAGAGGGAACGGCCTCAGGCTGGGCCAGGGGAGGCTCAGGGTGGACAGCAGCAGGAATTTCCCCATGGAAAGGGTGCTCAGGCTTGGCAGGGCTGCCCAGGGAGGTTTGGAATGCTCATCCCTGGAGGTGCTCAAGGAAGGGCTGGAGGTGGCACTCGGTGCTCCGGGCTGGGGACAAGGTGGGGATGGGGCACAGCTGGGACTCGATGGCCTTGGAGGTCTTTTCCCACCTCAGTGATTCTGTGGTTCTCTGATTCCTTCTGTGTGTTTTAGGCAACGCAAGCCACTTCCTAGCATGGATGGCGTGATGGTGCCAAAGCCAACCATTACTTTGGATGAATCAACAACAGATGCTATTCTGAGGCTTTTCCAGCAATTCCTCTCAAACATGGAGTACTCTTTTCAGCAGCCATCAGTTTTAGAATTCGGAGCAGCACCTTCTGGTAAGTGCTCATTTCACTATGTCAGAAGCAAGATGGAGAAGTCAGTAAAACATCTTTAAGAAAGGACTATAATGAGACACCAAGTACACTGAGTACCTCTCGAAATAATAATTCCTTACATTGTATGCTTATTTTTACATGTGTGTGCAGCAAAGGGCTCTGGTCCTTGGATTCAGGGCTTTGGAGCATGCCTGGAGTACACCTTGCTAAACCAGGCTATGGATAAAGAGGCTTGGAAGTCCCAGGAGTTTTCTGGGAGGATTAAGAGAAGATAATAGCAGTACCCCTGTGGCATCATCTTTGATTCAAGGGAGTTGAGAACTCATCACAGCAGCAGCAGGGTGGAGTTTGCTTAGGACATAAATAACCTGCTCTTTCTGTGTAAATACTTCTACTCCTTGCTTTGTAAGCTCAGCCTACAGTCCCAGAGCTGTGCACAGTGGGACACTTCAGTCTGACTGAATTGGTGGAATTAGGGCTCCCTGGGTACTGCTCTCTTCAGCCCTCACTGGCAGCGAGCCTCGGGTCAGGGCAGAGGCAGACTCCAGATCTCCACAGTTACCTGTTAATCATAACGCGTTTTTTCTCTTTAGGTCCCTTCTCATATAGTGGTGGTACAAAATACTATGGATCCAGGTTTGGATCTACCTCGGGGTTTTTTTCAACTAGCCTAACAAAATACAAATTCAGTGGCAATCATGATGGCAATCACAGAAAGGAGGGAAGAGAGAGAGAAAACCCAGCCAAAACTAATGATGCACAGCACAATTCTCCCCCATCACCTGCTCTCTGATGTTCAGCCACTGTTCCTGAGCAGCAGTTGGCTCCTTATGGCCATCTCCCCCCAGTTCATGTACTGGGCGTGGTGTTCTGGGGTGTGGAATATCCCTTTGGCCAGTTTGGGTCACCAGCCCCAGCTATGCTCCTTCCCAGCTTTTTGTGCACCTGCTCGCTGGCAGAGCATGAGGCACAGAAAGGGTCCCTGGCTTAGGTTAAGCACTGCTCAGCAGCAGCCAAACCATCAGTGTGTTATCAACATTATTCCCTACTGAACCCAAAACTGTACCAGCCGCTGAGAAGAGAATGAATTCTCATGAATGGAATTCTTATGATTGGAATGAATCCCAGCCCAAACCAGGACAGGAGTCCGTCCAGTATGCACGGTGACATCCCAGACGTGCAGGGTGACCAGAGCTGCTGGGAGGAGGAAACCAGCAACGAGAGCTGCTGGAAGCTTGGAATTGTTTGTGCCTAGTTTAAGTGCTGCCTGCAAATGCCTCACCATTACTTCTGTGTGTTCCTTAGGTCGAAGACATCAGAAGAAGAAATCCTCTGTCTATTCACAATACGTCTATCAAGACTGGACGTCAGGCTTATAGAGACAGGAGCCATCCCTTGGAAGTATCCCATCCTTGCTGCCATCAGTATGTTGAAGGTCCTGTAGTGTTGTGGGGACAAGGTGTTACTTTGTATTTTCAGGCCTAGGAATTGTGAGCCTTGCACAGAGGCTGTGCTAAGGTGGCATATCAGAATTGGATTGTGGGCTGCTGTGACAGGGCGTGTATCACAACACCCTGCCCTTTGCTCCAAGAGCTCCTTTTTTTTTTATTCTGTTAATCATAGTGAAAATACCATTAAGTTGCTCATTTTTGCTCAGCTGTGTCAAATACTGTGTTGGGTTCATGTTATTAAAGTCACGTTATTAGCTTGCAAAACGCAATGGCAATTTATTTTATCTAAACGTTGACAGCACAACATTAACTGCTACAGAACTAGGCAGCAGCAATGCTGATCTTTGATCTAAGGCAGCAGCTTTTGCCTCAACCTCCTGTTTCCATCCTGCACATCCAGAGCAGGAGCAAAGCTGCCCTGGGAGGTGAGGAGAGACTGGGCAGCATTCCCTGCTGGAGGCTGAGGGCAAGCTTCCCGGAGTGGCTGCCCCGGCCTGGGGAGGGGTGAAGCCGGGAGAGCGAACATTCCTCTGCCTGGCCTGGGGCGGAGGAAGGGCTTGGAGGGGAAGGGCTTGCAAGCCCCGGGCTGGCTTCCTGCCTCCGGTTTTAGTTTCGTTTCTCCTCGCTGCCGCCATGGCAGAAGCTCGGGAGGGATGCGGAGGGGCTGGCGGGCTGGAGGCCGAGCTCACCTGCCCCATCTGCCTGGGGCTGTACCAGAAGCCGGTGTCGCTGAGCTGCGGGCACAGCTTCTGCCGGCAGTGCATCGAGAAGATGCTGTATTCCCAGGGCCTCTGGACCTGCCCCACGTGCAGGGCCGACCTGAGGCCCGCCCTGACGCTGCGGAACAACTTCAAGCTGGGCAGCATCGTGCAGGCGTTTCAGGCCGCCGCTTCCAAAGGGCAACAGGCTCGAAGAGAAAGCCTCCAACAGGAGGAAGGCGCCGAGAAGGAGACGGGGGTGGTTCTCTGTGAGCACTGCCTGGATGGGCCCCAGCCGGCCGTGAAAACCTGCCTGGTGTGCGAGGCGTCCCTGTGCCAGGCCCACCTGGGCAAACACAGCGCCAAGGGCTTCCATCAGGAGCACATCCTGGTGGAGGTGGGAGCGGGCAAGGCGGAGGAGAGGAGGTGCCCGGATCACGGCAAGCTGCTGGAATGCTACTGCCCGAGGGAGGATAAGTGCATCTGCCTGCTCTGCTCCGTCGCCAGGGCCCACAGGGGCCACGGGGTCATCACCATGAAGGAGGGGCGCGACAAACAGATGGTGAGGAGCGATTGCCACCCCATGGCCCCTGCCCTGGCCTCGGGGAAGGGGGAAAGCCGCAGGAAGGGCGGTAGGGCTTTCACAGGGAATGGGGATGCGTGCGAGGGCAGCTCCCGGCATTTCCTCTCCCCCCCAGCAACGGGCTGGTGCGTTATGCTGGAATTTGCTTTTCATTCCCTCCTGTGTGTTGCCAGAACAGTGTGGACAGCTAAGCAGGGGGGGAAGAGCGGAGAAAGGTGTTTGGGGCTGGCCGGGACAAGCGTGGCTCAGTCCCCCAGGGTGTGGGGACGTGGCACACGCTGAGGCTCCGCTGCCCCGCAGCAGTGAGGGGCAGCCCCGGGACTGCCGGCCGCCCTCACTGCGCTGTTCCTGGCTGGGATTGAGACGTATTCCGGCAGGGATTAAAAAATCCCTTCCTCCACAGAGCCCCGGCAATGCCGCTGCTGCTGAGCTTTGGGTGGGGAGGGGAGTTTTCCCTCCCGTGGGCTCCGTCCGTGCTGTAGCACGGTGGGGATCGGGCTCTGCTCCCCAGTATCCAGTGGCAGGATGAAGGGGCGCAGGCTCAAGCGGCGCCGGGGAGGTTCAGGTTGGACATCAGGAGGAATTTCTTCACTGAGAGGCTTGTTAAACATTGGCAGGGGCTGCCCAGGGAGGTGGTGAAGTCCCCATCCCTGGCGGTGTCCAAGGAATGTGGACTGGATGTGGCACTCAGTGCTCTGGGCTGGGTGACAACGTGGGGATTGGTCACAGGTTGAACTCGATGACCTTGGAGGTCTTTTCCAATTTCAGTGATTCTGGGATTCCCCCCTCTGCCACAGATTTTGCGGAGCCAGTGTCCCAGCAGATATGAGAGACATGGGGCCTCCGTGTTCCTGCCTTTGAGTCCAGCTGCTGTCTTTGAAATGCTCCAGAATCAGCTGAGACTGAGGGGATAAAATGCGTTTCCTATGCTCACTCACTGCCTTGCATTTGAAATACCTGAGCTCAGTTTAGAGCCCAAGCAGAAACCCTGCAAGAACCCAGTGCATGGGCAGGAAATGGCTCCCTCTGGACCTCAGGAGGGGTCACAGCCTCCTCAGGAATTAGCAGAAGCATCCTTTGCAGTTACATGAATTGCAAACTAACATCCTCCCCCAAGTTACATATCAGAATTTCAGGGCTGCCAAGCAGAAGTGGGATGTGTGGGACAATGGCCCTTTCACCGGCTCCACAAACTGCTGGTCTGGTTTGAAGCTATTCCTGCTGTTCAGTGCTGTCTTTCTCTTTGCCAGGTTAAACTCTCCAACACCATGACAGAGCTGCAGAAATCTAAAAGTGATTTAGTTACTGCCCTAGAAAAGCTTCAGGAAAGCGAGACTCAGATCAAGGTTGGTATCCAGATTACTGCTAATTCAGAGCATCTTTCCTTCACAGTTTCCCAGCAATAAGTGATGGTAACTATACCCTTAGAAGCAGATGAATAGAAAGGGAAAAGAGTGGTTTGAGAAACTGCCAGAAGCCAAGCTTTACTGCAGCCTTCCAGCTCCTCCACAGCAGGAACCACCTGGGGGATTCCACCCTGTATTGTGGTCACACAGACCAGGTTGCAGGACTGGCAGCCCACAGACTGTACATAAGATTATGGGGTTTTTTTTAAGTTTTCTACCTGTTTAATCAAAGAAGAGCAATTTATATCTACAACTGGTATTTTCAGTGTGTACCAGTAAGCTCTCACGCTGGTAGCTGAAATTCATCTGACTTTGTCACAACGTCAGGATTAATTTGGAAAAGCCTCTGTAGAATCAGACATTCTAAGCAAATGTTTATTGTCTGCTTCCTTCTAAAGCCAGTGCATAGAACAGATACCATCCTAATTGAAAAGCAGGGACACTAAACTGAAGGGTGGAGTTTCTGAGCCGGTGCCCCTTTTTCTTATCTCTTCATTAGATCAATACCGAAACACTGACTTCTCAGCTAGAAGAGCTGTTTAAAAATACAAGGACACAGCTTGATAAGAAAAGGAAGATGATCCTGAGTGACATTCAGTCTAATGAGGAAGCAGAACTGGCGGTGGTTGCCAACATAAGAAAGAAAATGGAACACAGGAGAGACCAGGCTGAGCAGAATCTTCAGGATTTGCAGAAGATAAAAGAGCAACCAGATGTTTTCCTCTTCTTCAAAGTAAGCAGTGGTATTCTGCTTTTCTTCATGGATCTGCCTATTTCTCAGCCAGGTGACCTTTCTGAAAATCACACTAAAGATTTTTTTTTTTTCCCCCCAATCCTTTTGGTAGGATCTGAAACTGGTCACAGAGAGGTATGTTCCATTTCATAACACTTGTTTTCTTCTTTCTACGGTGTTGATAACCGGGATCAAACCCCACGGCCTGAGCCCCTCTGTCCCACCACCCTGTGCTGCAAAGCTGCTCCCTGTTCCGGCTGAGCCACAGGGCACCACAGCCACATAATTAACAGGGATGGAGAGATCCCTGCCTGCTGTTACACTTGTCCCTTTAAATTTCGTTTTCCTGGCTGTATTCTGATGAAAGCCACTGGCTTTTATTACCAGAAAACTGTTTTTATCAGAGGTGAAGCCCCTAGGGTTCAGTTTACAGTAACGCTGTCTTGGATGCACATTGGTGACCCTCCCTCTGCTGAGTTCTCAGGGAACAGCCTTTGACAGCAGAGGTAACCAGCTCTTTTCCCACTAAGTTCTTGAGTTCAGGGCAAGCTTGGTAGCTAGAAAGATTTATTATCACCTCTCTTGCAAGTGATATCTTTAATTTATAATTTACCACTTCCTATGCGATGCCTGGGTGTCAGCTGTAATTCAGTGGGGCAGCACTGCACCAGCAGTTCCACTCTCACAAGAGGCTTTGCAGCAGCACTGGAGGCCCCAGCTGCACAAAGGGCTGGCTCAAACATCTACCTGGAATTTGAGATGTCACCTCTGTAACTTGCACAAATTAAAGCTGAGTTCAAACTTGGATTGTGAGGAGAACTTGGAATCACTGTATACCTCAGGGCTGCAGCTCTGTCTGTTACTCACAGCTGTGCCCCAAGTCACATCCTAGCCCATGGGATCAAGTAATTTTCCAGAAACCTGGACACCCTTTAATATGTTTGGCATTCTTGTTCTGTCACTGCTACAACAGTAAGAGCCTGCCTGCAGCAAGTCAAGGCCCTGTTCCCACATGGGCATTATCAAAACACCTCCTCCTCATTATTGGCATTTGAAAGCTCCAGTGCAGGTTGGTAAGCAAAAGGCATTGCCAAATAAACAACAGCACGTAACAATCGGAACTCAACCTTCACAAAGGGCCATTAACCCAATAATTCACGTTGCCAAAGCCTTCTCCTCTTTGCAGACTCTGTCCTAGGGAAGAACTGGATGGTTTTCCTTGGTGCAGTGACTCTCTGTGCCCTAGGATTGCGAGTCTGGATGTGGGCAGTGAGAGTGTGGTCGTGAGGGATGTGCAGCTGAATCAGAGAATGGTTACCCAGTACGAAAGCCAGAGGAAGAAGCTGCTGATTCAGCTGGACTGTCTGCTGCAGGAGGCGCGCGGTGAGCGGCCCCAGCCCGAACGGGGACCCCAGGCCCGGCTGCTGGCTGCTCCTTCCACCGGGGTGTGAGGGGCTGGCGTGGGGTCCTGAGAGCGGCGGGGAGGGGAGGGGGCAGGTTTCTGCGGATAACAAGGAAGAGGTCTGCTCCCAAGCAGTGCAAGGCCAGTTTCTCCTCTCTCCGATGTTGTTTCCTGCTTCCATCAACTTCCCAAGGTCTGGGTACTCAGTCCCAGTGTCAAGAAACATCCTCTGTGTTTGCCCAGCCCCATCCCCTCCTGGTTTATCTCTGACCACGGTATCCATACAGGGGGACAGTACCCAGCCCTACACTTGAGTTCATTGCCAGCTTTGTTAACCATTCTTCTCTATTATTTTTTTTTTTTTAGATAATGCTCGCCAGCTAAATTGATTGGAGCAGGTAAATCCTTTTCTTTACTTACAGAATGTTCCCTGTAAATTTCTCCAGTTGTTCATTTGAGGACTGTATGTCTTGCAGTTTCCTGCTTCAGTTTCAAGGAGACCTAAGCAGAGTCTCAAAAGCTGTCCTTGGCCTTAAAAGAAGGGAGTCAGATCTATTCACATCTCTTGTTCTGCTGTTAATAAGATGTGATTTGTGTTTTACAAGGCTCTAACATTCAACACCGTTTCTTTACAGCGAGGCTTCACCTACTGATACTTCTCCAGAATGCAAGTGTTCAGAAATACTGTTTATTCCTCAGGACTCTGGCTTGGGGCTGCGAGTCTTGCAGAGAAAATCTCCCACCTAACAGTGTGATCAGCCTTTTGTTGCATCTATCTCCTGTCCTTGCCAGAGCGTGCAGCCTCAGGGCACAGCTCTTGAAATCTGCACTGGGCAGAAATCTCCGGGAACTCACCAGGGAAATCATTTATCCTCAGCCTGAGGGAGACACTGGGTTTGCTTCAGCACGCAGGAACACTCTGAGCCTGTTCCCAGGACAGACCACGGAGGGATTCCCACCAACTGGGCAGGAGCTGGAGCAAACCCAGTACCTGAAAAGGTTCCCTAGACAAATCCAAATGCTGCAGGAGGTGTGAAATGTGTGAACAGTATTTCTCTGCAGATAGCACTAGTCCAGTGCTCAAGTATGTAACTGCTGGGCATAGCAGGGCATCTTTTCCACAAGCTTTTTAAAATAAATGTTATTTAGAAGTTATACAAAAGATTTTTTAAAAGTATTCTTTTAATTGCTGCAACTAAAGTTCAGTTTGCAAATGATTTTCTTCTTAATTCATAAATTCAAAAGAAAATCTTACTTTCTTCACCACTTTTTAACTTTTGGAGCAAATCTAGAGGTATATTTTTTAATCAGTGTATATGTCCATTCATTTGTCTTGTGAGCTCAGTCAGTGGCTGTGCTCTACACAGAAACAGACAGTCACTCAGAACAGGTCAGGGAAAAGAAATATTTTTTTTCTGAGACAAGGCAATGCTCTATTTGGAAGCAGCTTGTCCAATATGTTATAAAATATTACTTTATTTTACTGTAAGTGAAACTTTTTTCATCTTGTTTATTCCTACTGCAGTAAAGCATCATCAGAGAGGGACAACTTACACACTTGTTTGAGAATTATGATTCTCTTAGGGGCAGGCATAAGGGAGATACAAGAAACAGAAGTCAGAACTGAGATGGAAAGAAAAACTTAAGTGTTATCCAAGCTTACCTCTAATAATGAACCTGCCAAGTGTTTTGATCTCCCGTCCTACCTTGCATTCAAATCAATTCTGTAACATGAAAATTGTTTTGGTAAGTGCTAAGAATTAAGATGAACATAATAAAATCTCCAACTGCTGCTGCATTGCAAACTGGACTGCATCATTCATGGGTCTAATTATACTTTTGTGCAATGATTTGTGGTGACTCTGTTGTCACTATGTGGCTGAATAACCAAGTAAATGTCTCTAGATACTCATAAGCAAGGCTGGAGGGTTTCATACCATCACCAGGAATTAGTAGTTGAGAGCATTTTTTGTGGGTAGACTCCCAAGAAATTAAGGCTGAAGTTCTCTGTGCTTTTACAGGACTTGTGGCTACAACTCTGTTCTGTCGCTTGTGGCAATCAACACGTACCTGATTTCAGGGATTAAAAATAAACAGAGCAATCCATCTCAGGTTTGGAGTAGCATCTCTCTCCCTGGTTTAAATGGACTCTCCAAGCTGTGCTGTGTGCTCAGCCCTGGCTCTGCAGCTGCCATCAATTTTCAGCATAGCAGGAAGTGTGCGGCCAAATTTTGGGGGCTCAGCGGTTGCTCAAGGTGACTTTGCAGATATTCCTGCCTGCTCGAAGCTGCTCGAAGCCAGCAAGGCACAAAGGGCAGCTGCTCTCAGCCACTCAGATGAGGCAAAAGAAACGAGCCTGTCCTTCAGCGCTTCCCTGACCTGGGCTTCTCTGGCTGCCAGCTGAAGGAGCTGGGAGCAGCCAGTG
>WAAG01030873.1:0-12603 GCA_013390105.1 Tichodroma muraria
TGCACCGGCCTGTTGAGTAAGTCCCTCCACGCTGCAAGAGAATACAGGTTCCGGTTACTGGTTATTGAGTGGTGTAAAAATCTCACATTACTTTAAACAGGAAATCAACTGAATTCACATTGATGGTCTGAGCGAAGAAATCAAGGGTTTCATTGCTGACAACATGTTACACATTTTGTCTCATCTGAGAACAGATGTAAATTAATGCAAAACAAAAATACCTTCAAAACTGAATATAAAAATGAAAGCATAAATGATATTTTGCTAGGGAAGTAATTTGAATGGTACAATAGAATCTTCATGCTGCAACCATGAAACAAGTGCAACCACTAGGAGAAGAATTCTAAAACTGAAGTAACTGAAAATTGGGAAATTGAAGAAAAATTGCTCTTACCTTGTTACATTCTAATTCTATCAGAAGCTATGGGGGGGAAAAGAAAGAGAAATCATTACCAAATTATTTACTGCATAAAAGGGGGCCGCTTATTCTAGGAATATTATAGGAAATACGCTCAGTAAAGTGAGAGACTTAAGACAGGTATTCACTCTTGGTTAGATCACAAGTTCACATAAATCAGTGTTGCAACAATCCAATGCAGTAGATTTGAGGAGACCTTCTTTACTTGAGCTGCCATTCATGTTTAATATGTTTCATATAAGCATAATTCATGGCAAAATAAGAATTTACCAACTCCTTTCAAGAATATGCTACAGTTACATTCCCAGGGGCTGGGGCAGCAATTAAGAACAGTGCTGTACGTCAGAAGTACAGTACAGTTCACCTTATAACCAATTTTATCTGCTTATTTTTTTGCTTCAAGACATGGATCATTTTGATAACTAGATTATTACTTTCCTCATTTCTGTGGAACAAAAATAATATTTACTTTATTTTTTCATCATTTTAATAAAAGGATTAGCAGTTAAATTAAAATTATTGAATATATCTAATGATTTTGGCCATCTTAGTTAATGAACAAGTGAGAACAAGTCTATGTCTTGTATCAAGCCAAAGATACTTTAATAACCGTATTAATTTAGAAATACACTAAAACACACCTTCCTTTTACTTTTTCCTGTTGCATTAACTGACTCAGAATGCGTAGGTGTGAGAGTCTTGCTTTGAATTCCAACCCAAAAGTTCTCCAGATTTTGAACAACAGTTGCACTAGAAAGAAAAAAAATAGCTTTCTATCAAAGTATTTCAATATAAAATACTAATAAACTCTCATCCCCTTTTGCCCCCAGGCAAGAAGGGCTCTGTTCTGGTTTGAAGTGTACACAGTACAAGTTTCACAGAATTCTTTTCCTTAGAGTGACTTGTACTATCACCCAGCATAATTTTGGAGATAGCTAGAACAGATGCTTGAGAACAAGCAGAAGAGGAATAGACAGTGTTTGAAGAAGCACTGACTCCAGTGAGGAGCATTGGCTCAAATGTCCATAAGAATTGTCCCACATGCTCTGACAGCCCGTACCTCTGACGGAGAACTGAGTCTCATGGCAATAACCAGTGAAAGCAATTGTGGTTTTGTATTCTGCCTGTTCTTGGTATTCCTCAAGTTTTAATGAAGCAAGGCAAAGATGGCCCTATCATAAATCTGCACTTCAAACAATACAAGCTATCAAGCATTTAGGTATTTTCCAATATACTTCAAGCACATGTTTGTTAGGGTAGTTGATGTTTTTACAAGCTTCACATCTGCAAGAAATGCAGCATCAAAAGTAGGCTAAATATGTCTTCTCCTGTATTCAGAAGTTAGTTCATAGGTCATACACTTATTTTAAAATTTATATTAGAAGAATTTACATCAAATTACTATTCTGCCACTGTTCAACATGAAAAAAAGGTATAACTGAATAGAGTCTGAACTTCATTTTTTCAGGGAAGGAGTTACATTCATATTTTGTTGCTGTTGTAATTAAAGAATTCAAACTGTAAAAAATGTCTACTCCAAGATCCATTAATAACATTATGCTTAATGGAATTATTTACATGTATTGAGATCTTTAGGACATTAAATTTGACAATTATACCTTGAAATGGAAATCATACTATTTAATGAACATAGTGTGAAGTTATGGCAAACTATGAAAAAAACTATGATCAACAAGAATATCTGAAACAGCAACTCAGGTCTATCTCAACATAGAAATAAATTTCAAGGCAAAAAAAAAAAAAAGAAAAACAACTATTTACATAAATTGAAGCTCTCTAACATCATGTGGAGCAATCCATGTTGTTGTAACCTTCTGTTTCACATCTGAATTGGCATGACTTACTGCTGAATTCTGCAATTAAAAAGAAATACATAGAATTATATAAGATGCAAGAATGACTTTTAGCTATATTATTACAGAAACTGTCCCTACTACAATACTGACGTCCTCCTACAAAGAGCCAGGGAATTCCTACATTAGCATATAAAGGATATATTATAGCATATAAAGGATAGATGGAGTTCTTGAGAAATCCTAACCTTTCAAACTCTACTGATGAAATAGCTTTGCTGTATAAAGAACGATCCCTACTTATATTATTTAAAAGGAACCCAAGCTTCAGTAAGTATTCCAAAGACTGCACACATACCGTCATGTTATGACATTCCAAGCCTTTAGTGTTTGGATCTGTAATTTTAAAAGTACCAACAGGAACATCTCCATCTATTTCTCGAGCTTGTAGATTAAATCCTTTAAACCCAGCATCTCCAAGTGCTTCTAGAGTTACTGTGAAAAGAGGCATTTTGAGAAATGTAAATTTCATAGACCACTAAAACTGCCTAAATGTTTACCACGTAATTTGCTTCATTCCAAGGCACAAGATTACATTGTGAAGAATTCTGCACAGTTCAGAAAGTACTTTAAACCCTGTACAATACTAAAAATACATTTAAAACATTTTTCTTAATTATAAGAAGAGTAACAATAAAGGTAAAGGAAAAAATTTGGAAAGGTGTTTCTCTGTAAAGTATTGATATATATGAAATCTATGATTTACTGACAATTTCAAAAGGAATTCTGCACTACTGAATGAGCAGTGGCCCTGCTGACCAAAATGTTTTTTTTTAATCTGTCTAATTAGGCCTAAAAAGTCAAAATTGCTACAGGAGAAAGAGAATTGCATTTCTTTCTACCTCTGTTTTAAAATAAAAAATTAGCTTTTGCATAAGGCTGAAATGCAGAAACATTTTTTTTTATGTATTGCAAATGGAAAGATAGAAACTACAGTTTGGCTTCCATGTTCTACATTAAATATGAAAAGTCAATAGTTATATGAGCTAATCAACATTACTCAAATTTTGTTACTGAAGGAGCTCAGAAAAATATGGTAGAGAGCAAGAGCAGTTTTCATAGTTTGTGTGTATCAAAATTAAAATTAGATTTCAAAAGGCGTAACCAAATTTGCTATGATCTATTGTAACTTTTCTCTGCTAATTCCACTATTAGGGACTTTGGCAAACAAATTCAGAATAATGGTTTATGAACAGAGGTACCTGTCTTCATTAAAAACAAGGGCAGATGGAATGACACAAAAATCAAGGCAAAGACCAATCATACCTTGATAATTTAGTATTTCCAAACATCTGCATAGTAAGCCTTCCAATTTGTCATCAACTTTCAGTCCTAATTCACTAATTTTCCCCAGGTCTCCCAGAAGCAATGACATGGAGCCCTTGAATGCAGGGCTCAGTGCAGCGGGGATGACCTGTAGGAGTGGCACATGGCATGTCACAGTGAAACTGCAGCACACTCAGTGGAAGGGGACCTAGTGCTGCTCCCTGGGACCACGTACTGCGTGCTTACAGTTGGGGGCACGAGAAAGGGACTGCTATGGAAAGCCATGATTAGGGAACAAAAAGGACAAAAAAGGCAAGGTTAGCTGCATCTGAGATTCAATATTTTTGTCATGATAAACCTCATTTAACTTGCTGAACAGTCTGCATATACTTAAATCCGTCCACCATTTTTCTGTCAATAGCATTTTTAAATATTTTTTAAAGAGTATTTAAAGAGCCCTCCCATCCTTGAAAGAGCTCTTCACACGTTTTCCCAAGAAGGGCAGCAGTAACAGGACTCTAAGGCTTCTCCATTCTTCTCCCTATACATCATTCTCCATGCAAGTATATCAATGCTATTAGGTCAGAGTAAAACAGAATCCCAGCTACAGAGTAGCTACTTGTGAATAATGCTTTTTTCCAGCTACTGAGATCCAACAGACATGTGAGAGGTCACAACTCTCTTCCACTTCCATGCTTCTTCTAGCATGAATGGCTAGAAAAAGAAGCATTCACAAGTTACTTGAAGTGTGACAGCACCATGAGATGACAATCATAGTGTGGAGAAACAAGGCTGTTAGGGTGCTCCATCCAGAGAGCAATTTGGGATTAGGAAGATAAAAAGATGGTTTAAGCCACAATAGCTCCACCTCCTGCAACGTGATAAAATCTGGGATGAAGCTCTTAGAAGGGTGACTCAAAATGTATCACTGTTAAATTGTCTCATACTGCGTCCTGAATTTTTATTTTCCTGTAGGGTGACAGCATGTGAAGTACTAATGAGTGGGATCCCTTTGTATTGCAGAGGCCTGATTCAACAGCAAATACTCAAATACAAAGTTAAAGAGCAACTAATTATTATTCCAGTTTGGCCAGTTGTCCCACTTAATTTTAATTTTGTCACAAAAATTACAGCATAAAGTTAAGATATATTTGTTAGATAGAGAAAAAAGAAAGAATGCATTTTCAGTTATACAAGTATGTACATAGAGATATAAAACATAAAAAATAATAATATCTCAGGTATACATGAACAAGATTGAAGCTAAAGAATAAATTTTCTAGACTGAGAGGGAAATGGGGGTATTTTTATGAAGACTGGTAATTCTGGAAGACACTGACAAAGATTTTATTTAATTCAGATTGTTTACCTTGGACTTCATTTCCTGGCTCAAAGTTATCAAAAGATACAGCAATAATATATGGTGGTGCAGATGTCTGTGGTTCAGCTTCATAGTTTGGTAACAGAGAATCACAATCAATTGAGGTGTTTGTCTGTGGGAAACCAAGGATTCCAGGCAAAAATATCCCACAGAACAAAAAAACAAAGCAGGAATGTCTCCTCATCTGTGGAACAAAAAGACAATACAGTTCATAGTAACTTCTTTTAAGTAGTTGCCATGTTTGGCAAATATCTGCTTTTCTCCAGGACAGGAAACAAAGCAAGCCTAGAAAGTTGGTCTTTCTTTGCATTCATGTATTTTGAAGAAAAAGAATTAAAATGAAATACTTATATACACACTATGACATCATAGTGTGGAGAAACAAGGCTGTTAGGGTGCTCCATCCAGAGAGCAATTTGGGATTAGGAAGATAAAAAGGTGGCAGAAGAGTGCAATAAGAGACACAAATATTATAATTTAAAAATACTGAATTATTGATGGAAGTTTAAATTTTCATGTTACACGTCAGCAATCTATTAACAGCCATGTGTGCTGCATTACACCTTTGAACTAGAAAAGTCCTTAAAACAAAGTTCCTCACTGTTCCACCGGCAAATTTAGCTCAGTTCCTTGGCTGTGCAAGAGCTCAGAGGGAATCCTCACTCTTTCAAAATGTAGATATAGCCATGATTAGCATGCTCTCCTTTGACTGCTTTCTCTACTCTCAATTCCAAGGGACGGTTGAGAAATCTAGTTAAATACCCTGGAGTATGTCTCTTAAAGGTTTTCAAAATATTTGTTTCTTGAAGAACTTAACAAATGATTTCTGCAATGTCCTCTGGAACTTCTAAACAGTTAAAAATACTACATTACTACTGCATGCTTCCTATTAGTAAAGAAATAAACTACAACCAGTACAGAAATTCACAAAAAAATAACTAAGAGAAAAGACTGTAGTACAATCTTCCAGGACTGTCCATGAAGAAAAAATGTATTTCCTTTATAGCTCACTTGCAGCATTGAGGATATGGTATTGACTATGATGGTAAAGTGTTCCCAAGAAAGAAAGGAAACATTTCCCAATAATATTCTCAGGTGTTTAATACCAAATATTCCAGCCCATGTTCAAAGTATAAACCTTCAGCTATGGCACTACGTAATTTAGAAGGCCATTACATCTTATGAACAACTCACTCTTCCAGCTACAAAGTTGCTGATACAACAGTTAAATCTCCAGAAGTATTTAACAATGCTATTTTACACGCTGTCTGCTACAGGACTGCCTTGTGTGACATGACAAACAGTAACAGAATGGAGATATTTACTTGAGATTTTTTAAAGCATTTCAAACACAATGTAAGAGATGTGTTCAATTTGTACCATCTACCTGTGTATCTTAATTCATGCATGACTGTGTAAGATCATTTGGTTTTTTATGTGCTAATGAAATAAGTAACAGAAGCATCTGGAAGCAGGAAAAATACACAACTCTGAATATTCCTGTACTTTGAACTTCAACAACTTTTTAAAAAGCAACTGAGTCAACAAATAATAAAACAGGTGACTGTGAAATATTGGAAGATTTCCAAGTAGGATGATGAAGGTTTGCATGGTGCCACAACTACTCAGAGCAGCAACCAGGAAAGTGATAGACGCAAGTTATTGTGTCTTTAAAGCAGATGAAGACTGTATCTCCTTAAAGCCTCAACAAAGTGTCACTTTAATGGGATCCTGGTGAGCATCATGTTTTGGTATCAGCATGCTGGGTGCGGTTATCCAATCTCTTGTGACGATTTTGACGTGGCCCACCTCTAATTAAGTTTTAAATACAGCATGTGGGTGCTATTATATCAACAGATGCGGTAAACAGTGATTTAATATGAACCAGTCTGTATGTTGTTGAAATCTCTGTCTGACTCATGGAGAGATGGAAAAAGAGTCTGTTTCCAATTAGAAGTTCCATTTCAAAGCGCAAAGTCTTAGTTTAGCTAGGTTTGGAAAATTGTCTGGAACTGCGCTCTGCCCTGAAAGAAAGCCAGTCTGAAATATTTCCTCTTTTTCTTGCTAGAAAAGAGCCAGAAATACGAGTTGAAACACGGCTGAGATGCCTTCTCTTTGCATCAGCTCTCTGATTTAACAGTTCAAGAGGTATTCTAAGAGTCTCATCGTGTCATCTTTTGGAACTAGCTTTTAGATTAAAAAGAGAGTTATTAGCATCTTAAAAAATTCCAAGTCCAGACTTGCGGCAGAAAGCTTTCATGGGCTCCAAGTTCCAATACATACTCAATGAAGTCATGTTACCTTGCATCACATATTTTACATTTTCTCCATGAAAAATGTAAAGAAACAAGAATTCAATATTTATAAAATAGAAGCATAGGGGATTCTGGCAAATGAATGTTATTTGCAAACTTCTAATTGAATATAATTATGAAAAAATAACTATATACTCAGTTCCTTCATCTGATGGAAAAATTCTAATTATTTTTTTATCACAGATTCAAACCTTTCTCCCTATGAGTCTGCATGGCCCCCACCTTTCCAACACCTCAGCTGCTACCTTAAGAATCTTCTCCCAGATTTAGTCTAATACGACTTCAGGCCAACAATTAAATCCCTGAGTGCTAATTAGCTACTGCATTCAAAGTCTACTGGACTTGGGAAGAGACGCTTTGGTGGTTTGCTCCTCCAAAGCCTCGGGCAAACGTCTGAATAGAGACAAAAGTGGTTTTAAAAGCTTTTAAATACAGAGCATTTAGTTAATATGATAAACACCTTTCCATAATTTGAAAAATTGCAAATCCATCCTGCCAGCAATTTAAGACTAACTCCTGTATACCCTTTCTATTCCCATTCTCTATGAGTATTTTTCTCCTTCTCCTAGATGCTCCGGATGAGCCACAGACTTATTCTTTAGCCTTTGAGAATAAGCACCACCGGTTAGTGTGCAGCCTGTCCACCACATCCCCAGCAACACACCTTATCGACCAAGCGCTGCTGCGTGGGCATCCTCGGGTGCTCTGTGGTCAGCGTGGAGGAGCTGCAGCCGGGCAGTGCCGGTGTCCCTGGAAGATGAGACAGAGGAGGCGGAAGGCTCGGCCAATCCGTGCCGAGGCGGGAGCCAGCGCGGCCAATCAGGGCCAGCTCTGCACCTGCCCTGGAAATTGGGACACCACAGGTGGGACTGTCCTGCCCAGAGCTGGTGGTGACAACACACTCCTCACAGGTGAGTCACACCTCTCTGACCTTCATCGAGGCATCTGGCACAGGCAGGGCTTCTGAAGGCTGGTAGCCTAAACCAGTATGTTGACTAAAATCAAAAGAATTATCCTATACAAAACCCCCATACTAATATTTCAGAACAATTCCAGTAAAGTATTTGATATTAGTCTTAATCTGTTACCACAGAGTATTCTGCTGCTGCTTTTTCACTTTTCTACTCCTTTTTTAAAGTTGGAAAAGGCTTGGAAAATTCTAATGATTGTCGTACTTCCAAGCATTTTCTCAGAGCAAAGAGTTAATGAGGCTATTTCTTCTCATGCACCTTGTGGGAAGAATCTGAAGTTATTGCAACTTACCTGCACTCAAAATTAACCTTCTTTTTTACTCTTCAGAAGCATTTTCACAAGGTCTCTACTGGGCATTGGGAGAAGTCCAAAAGCTGAATGAGAATGGAATGAGAATGGAATGAGAATGGAATGAGGATAGGATAGGATAGGATAGGATAGGATAGGATAGGATAGGATAGGATAGGATAGGATAGGATAGGATAGGATAGGATAGGATAGGATAGGATAGGATAGGATAGGATAGGATAGGATAGGATAGGATAGGATAGGATAGGATAGGATAGGATAGGATAGGATAGGATAGGATAGGATAGGATAGGATAGGATAGGATAGGATAGGATAGGATAGGATAGGATAGGATAGGATAGGATAGGATAGGATAGGATAGGATAGGATAGGATAGGATAGGATAGGATAGGATAGGATAGGATAGGATAGGATAGGATAGGATAGGATAGGATAGGATAGGATAGGATAGGATAGGATAGGATAGGATAGGATAGGATAGGATAGGATAGGATAGGATAGGATAGGATAGGATAGGATAGGATAGGATAGGATAGGATAGGATAGGATAGGATAGGATAGGATAGGATAGGATAGGATAGGATAGGATAGGATAGGATAGGATAGGATAGGATAGGATAGGATAGGATAGGATAGGATAGGATAGGATAGGATAGGATAGGATAGGATAGGATAGGATAGGATAGGATAGGATAGGATAGGATAGGATAGGATAGGATAGGATAGGATAGGATAGGATAGGATAGGATAGGATAGGATAGGATAGGATAGGATAGGATAGGATAGGATAGGATAGGATAGAATAGAATAGAATAGAATAGAATAGAATAGAATAGAATAGAATAGAATAGAATAGAATAGAATAGAATAGAATAGAATAGAATAGAATAGAATAGAATATTTTCAGCTGGATGGAATCTACAATTATTTGTCTAGTTCATGCCTGTCCAAATGCCTCTAAAACACTGATAGGCCTGGGGCTCTCACCACCTCCCTAGGAAACCTGTTAGAGTGCATGACCAACCTCTCAGTAAAGAAATGCTTCCCATCGTCCACTCTGAACCGTCCCCAGAACAGCTTTGAACCATTCCCACATGTCCTATACTTGACAGTAGGGAAAATACATCAGAACCTCCCTCTCCACCTCCCCTTCTCAGGAAGTTGTGGAGGTCATTGAGGTCACCCCTCAGCCTCCCTTTCTCCAAACTAGACAAGCCCAATAACCTTTGGTTATCCTGACAGAACATTCCTTTCAGCCCTTTCACCAGTTTGGTTGCCCTCCTCTGGACACTTTCAAGGTCCTTAATAATATAACAGACATTCCTATTTAACCAGGGAATTCTGTGAGTCTATGAGTCCATAGTTAATGTTAATATATGAGTCTTTGGTTAATGGAAATCCTTTAACCAAAGACTGTTCACAAGAACCTTCTTCAATTCCTTAATATTCATGCATTTAAAGTGTATTTAAATACAAAAAGCTCACAGTATATTAAGAACATTAGCTATTTTTAAGATTCAGTGCATTTAACTAACTGTATTCTCTTTCAGTTAATTACCTTTAATTAATGAGTAGCATTTTATTTACATTGTTCCATTATGAAATGCATTATTTCCTATCTGCTGCTATCCACTGGGGAAGAGATCATAATCTTTCTTCTCTTTACTATACCACCAAACTTACCATTAACACCAATGTTATAAATAGCAATGCAAAATCAAGCTGCACACCACAAATGCAATAGCATACCAGTAACACCATCAAATAAATTACACAGTAAAGGTAAGACAAGTGCTCACACCAGAAACACATAACCAAAGAGATGAGATCTTGCAAATGCATAATGCAAGACCTCCCTCACAAGCAGCTAGGAGATACTGAGAGGTAACCAGAGGGATCAGAACTATTTCTCCAGGCTACTTTGAGCAGCAGTGAGCACTCCATGAATATTTGATTTGACAGTCAGATAGATAAATGTCAGGCAATGAATTGCTGCAATCTTGGTAATATGGTTATAAAGAAGCATAGATAACACAAGCAATATGCTTTTGTTGGCTGTAGCACTAATAAAATACTACTGTGAATAAGCTGGTAAAGACTCAGACCATTAGTTTACAATGTGAGGATTGTAAACCTGCGTCCCTCTTACACAACACTCTGCTTGCGGTTTATTTCAAAGGAACAGTAGTCCCACTGAATCAAACATAGGAGACTGATTCAGTATTAATTTACCTGTACTCCAAAATGCCAGTTTTAAAAAAAAAAAGTCTTTTTTCAGGTCTACACACCTGAAAGGACAATTTTGAGATCATAATTTAAATACCAATTGAACAAGTGGTAAACTCCCGACTCTAGTGAAACCATGATTACAAAGTTTGCTATGTACTGAAACTCCTGCGCAGAGCAACACTACGCTGTGTGCACATGTAATTCCCTGGTGCTTGGAATGTCTTCAATGCAAATTCCCGTGGGAATATTAGCCTTTTTTTTTTTAGATCTCTGATGGTGTGTAGCCCATATGGAGTTAGCTGGTCTTTCTTTAAAATAATCACGTTAGATTTGTGCCACTGACAGTGGGCCAGTTCATTTTAGGAAGAGAGGCCAGAGTCCAGAACACTGAAAGGAAGGGGATACCCACTGGGCAGTGGGTGAAAATTTTAAAGGGCACAGGATGGATACAGGGGAAGCCAGCTACTCACATAAGCAAAAGACTGTCTTCTTGAATAAAGAGCTGCAAACCATGGCAGAGTTTCCAGTACTACTTTGTTTCTACTAAAAGCTGTTTAAAACAAATCAGAATAAGCAGCCCACTTCCTTCTTCCTCACTGATGTCAGGACCTCCAACTGCTTTCATGACCCTCCATAGCTTTCTGCTTGCTCTCTGCAACAACTGAGACAAAGATTATTTTTAATCTGGCAGTTTACATTGCAACTGGAAATGTTTGAAAGCCTAAAAAACCCTGCAGCTAAAGCCAACATACATATCTAAATAACACGGTAAAATAGGTGATGTTATTTTCATCAGTGACTGGAATCCTTATAAAACTGCTTTGATGTTTCCCATAGGCAATTGTTACACCCCTGAGTCTTGGCCTGGGCAGGAGAATTGGCAAACTCTTTTGCTCAGACACCTCACATGTGCTGGACACAATGAATGCTATTACAGCAGCTGCTCCAAAATGATTTCAGAGTAAATGTACATAACAAGTGCTCTTACAGATACGAAGAGCTGAGTTTGTAACATCTACTACGTCTTGTGTTAAGTAGTCCAAACTGACTCTATGGAACAGTAAAAGTGAGTGGTAAGGGAGGGAAAGAAACTTCATTTCTTCCAAGCACTATTTTTTCATAGTTCTGAAAAAAAATCACTATTTCTGAACATCCTTGACTCCTCTTAAGTGCTAGGTGCCTTCCCAAGCTCTCCCAGTCCTCTTCTTTGTTTCTTCCTTACTTAAGCAGGGAAGGCCAAGAATAATCCCTACAAATGAAAGAAATAAAATTTGTTCTCCTGTCATCTATTTTGACTATTTGAGAAATTTCTGTAATACTCCTCATTTCATCTCTAAATGAAAGCGGCTTTCTCAGTGTACAGTATTAGTATGATAAGAGGATGTTATCATTGAATACTTTTTGTGTGTAACTCCAGAGTACTCAACTGAAGCTATTTTCGAAAATGTAGTCTAATTTTAGTGGTAAGGATTCTTAACAACCATGTGAATTGTATAACAATGATTAAATGAAAAGACAAATTTATTTATTCTTTCTTCAGAACCAGCATGTCTCCTGCCTTATACCAGCATGTCAATATTTACATCCTGTTTCCAAGGACTTAAAGTGTTGCCACATTTTTCATCTATAAAGGAACGTTTTTCTTCCTATGCTCAAGAAATAGATTCCCTCCTTGAAAATACACCAACATATGACACAGTAATATTAAATATTGCTCAAAATAACTCTAGATATAAATATGATGTTATTCTTCAGAAAAAAATTATATTAAAAAAAATTTTAAACCACCTAAAATTTACATAGTATATTTTGCACTCCCAAGGAAATATGTTAAATAT